>VVHJ01033866.1:27362-44417 GCA_015107715.1 Tylochromis polylepis
TAAAAACTACCCCCCCCCTCTTTTCTGCTGACACCCCATAATACACCTCTGATTCTATGGCACCCCTTGTGGGTGGAAACCAGATGACAAACAACACTTGCACAGACTGGGGTTGATAATACATGTAATGTGTTTGACATAGCAGTGTGGTCTAATGCTCTATTTAAAGGCATACGAGAATGTCGCCATTTAAAATGACTCTGTCCGTATGTTCTAGCCTACATTCTTCCTGGATACCAAGTGATCCATGAGGACTCCTCCACAACAGTGTCAGCAGCACTTGACAAATGTGCTAGCCCTGCAAAATGCTTGTACAAGCACAAACATATCTGGACTATTTATCTTCCTGCTGGAAAATTTATCAGAATATGAAAGCATATCAACCGCATCCATTTTGTTTGGAATCAAATCTGACAATAACAGGCAGACATTGGGAATATGATAGATGGTAAAATGTAGGAGAAAACAGAAAATGGCAATTTCACACTAAAATTATTTTATGTTTAATATCCGGTTGGTTTCCTTCCAGCTATTCACATTTCAGTTGTGAAGAAGCAATTCTGAAGTTTGATGTCCCATGAAACAACTGTGGTCAGAGATACATCACCAACTCAACCTCAGTGTAAAATATTTTGCCCCATGGATGGATCACCTTTCTTTAGCTTGGAAATTTGTCAAATGTACCATGCAAACAAATAAACTCTTCTCTGGCATTTGATGAATGGACAACTGTAAATGTTTATTGTGAGTTTACTGAAAGTGCTTTCTAGCTTCTTCTTCTCCATGAAATGTGAGTGTGTCTGTGTTCCCAGGTGGACATGCTGGTAACCTGCTACCCAGCTTGTACTGCTTGCCTGAATAAGCCTAAACACTGAGCATAAATATTCTGAGGTAAATTGTTGTGTTTGATCCTATTATTTCAAATGAAATAGAGATTAATTATATGAAAAATTAAATGTACTATTAATTTTTTCTGGTCTGTTTCACAACATAACTGCAAAGAATATTATTTGGGGCTGTTGTTGGTTTAAGATGTAAGGGGACAAAAATAATTTGCTTTCCATTACCAAGTGGCTGGCATAATATATAGGAACATCTCTGCTGAGCATGGCCTGAAGTCCTGAGGTCAAAATAAGTTAATGCCCCTAGCATGGTTGAGAATGACCAAGCTAAGATCCTGTGGGACTTCTAGACATAGTGGTGGTGGACAATCAGAGGAAGAAGGCTGAAGTGGCAGATGTAGCTATACCAACTGATAGCAACATAAGGAAGAAGGAACATAAGAAGCTGGAAAAATACCAAGGGCTTAGAAAGACGCTAGAGGAAATATAAAAGGTGAAGGGAACTGTGGTCCCCATTGTAATCAGAGTACTTGGGGTGGTGATCCCCAAACTGGGTGGGTGACTCCAGCAGATCCCAGGAATGACATCTGAGATACCTGTCCAGGAGAGCACAGTCTTTGGAATAGCAGTGATACTGCACAAGACCTTCAAACTCCCAGGCCTCTAGTAGAGGACCCGAGCTTGACGGATAAAGGCTTTTTTTTTCTTTTTTTTTTTAAGTAACGTGGCATGGTTATTGGTACTAGATGGTCTGAGCTGGGTATTTCAGAAACTGCTGATCTACTGGGATTTTATCACACAAGCATTTTTATAGTTTACAGAGAATGGTCCAAAAAAGAGAAAATATCCAGTGGATGGCAATTCTCTGGGTGAAACTGCTATGTTGATACCAGTCCGAGGAGAATGCCAGACTGCTTCAAGCTGATAGGAAGGCACTGGCAACTCAGATAACCACTTATTACAACCAAGTTATGTTATGCATCTCTGAATCCACAACATGACAAACCTTGTACCTGTTATACACCTTCAGATGGGTTACAGCAGCAGAAGACACTTAATGACAATCCTGTGAGCTAAGATCAGGAAAGTAACACTATGATTTTCCCAGACTCATCAAAGTAGAATAGAAGATTGGTCTGTTGAGTACCAATTTCTACATTTAGATGGTAGGGTCAGAAGTTGGTGTAAATAGCATAAAAGCATGGATTCATACTGCCATGCTGCAACAGTTCAAGCTCCTGGTGGTGTAATGATGATTTGGGGGATATTTTTGTAGCACACTTTGCGCCCCTTTGTACCAGTTGAGTATCGTTTAAACACCACAGCATCACACATATTGTTGGTGATCCTGTCCATTCCTTTATGACCACAGTGTACCCATCTTTTGATGGTTGGATCCAGCAGGATAACGCACTATTTCACAAAGCCCGAATAATCTAAAATTAGTTTAATGAACATGGTCTTCAAACTCAGCAGAACCAATACAACACCATAGGGACATGGTGGTCCAGAAGATTCACATTATGGATGTGCAGCCAGTAGGTCTGCAGAAACTGCATAATGTTGTCATGCCAATATGGACCAAAATTTCTGTAGAACTGAATGTATGCCGTGAAGAATTAAGACAGTTCTGAAGGCAAAAGATGGTTAAATCCAGCACTAGTAAGGTGTAACTAATGAAGTGGCCTGTGAATATGTTTTTTTTTTTTTAATTCACCTTTATCAGAGCAAAATGTGTGAGTAGCCATTATCCAACTTGGTAATTATGATTCATTACTTCACAGTTCTGCAAATTATGTTTAATCTCACTTTGACACTAACTACGGTCCCTCTAATGCCCTTAACACAGAGCTGATTCTTGAGTGACAAAAGCAACAGGATTCCTAACTGTGCTGTTCTAACACTTACTGTCACTGTAGCACTGTACTGTATAGAGTCAGTGGCACATTTTTCACTCTGTCTGTTCTCAGTGAACAGCTTGAAGCCTTGCTGAGCGCATTAATCCTTTGGGATGGGGCCCTTTAGAATCATTTATTCACAGTCAGAGGTAAAGTACAGAGAAGTCAAAGGTTAGTATTTGGTCACTCCAAGCCTGGAGCATTTCCAACAATGTACTCTCGCCATCTGGATGTGAGACCAAAAAGATTGAGGCACATATTATTGGGAGTCGCACTTTTTGCAAACTTGTGGTCACTGGTATCTCAAGCAACGCTGCTGAAGTTGGATTAGCAAGTCCCATGTGCTGTTCAGTGCTTGGAGCAGCTTGAGTTGACAACATGGCATAGAAGGACATTTATGCAATTATATTAAAAACTTAAATGCATTACTCCAGCAACTATCTCTAGCAGCCTGTGCGTGAGTCATTACAGTAAACATCAAAAGCCTTCAGCAAGAAATTCCATACGCAAGCAATTATATTTGTTCTTAGGGTCAAACACTGTAGTACACAATAACTCTAAGGCTAAACTCTCTGAGTATTCATTGCCAGGAAGCATCCTATTCATAAGCGGGGAAACAATAACAGCATGACAGAGTAGCAGAATATTTAAATAGCCTGAAGAAGAAGTCGTATGATTTCACATAATTACTATTCATGGATGTCTACTCAATATGGGAACAATATTGAGTTTCTTTACAAAGACTGGGTTTTCAGCAGCACAAATCCATTCTGTAATGAGTGTGGTCTACTCACGTATATACCAAACCTTTCTCAACTAATTTGTAGAGTAAATCATTTGTTTCAAGTGATTTATATATAGAAATGATGTTTAGTTTTGTCACATGCATAAAACTTATCTGGAGTTCCATCTTTGGGGAACATTAAGATTTTTTCAATGTATACATGTATTTTTCTATTTAAAAAAATACAATAAAAAGACATTAACTTAAGGTTTACAGATCCTGTTTAGACTCCCTGTCATTTTGTATGATTTTTTTGGTACTTTGTTGTCTAAGAGCTTTCACAATATTCTTGTGGAAAACAACAAAAATACTGAAGCTGCTTTCTGTAATGCATCATCACATGTTGTGTCTCCCCCGTCTTTCATTTTGGACATTGTTTCTGCTGTCAGTATAACAACTTATCTTCATCTACTCTCAGTAAATTTCCATTAAAGTTGCCTATGGGCCCATAAAGCAGAAACAATGATTGAAAAAGACAATGATAACTATGGCTGAGTTCTATCTTGGTCCACAGCAGTGTGCACTGAGGCACATAAAAAGATATGCTTCTTCCTTAAAGTAATTCTGATTGCAACTTGCAATCTTACGAGAATGGCTTTAAATCTATCCCAATTTAATGTGGATGTGCAATTTGTTTACTGCTTTTTCTTGTATTTTCTTTTAGAGTTTCTTTTCTGTTTTTTTGCCTTTTTGTAGATGAAGAAAAGTAAAAGGTGGAGAGGCAATTTACATGATTCTTGGTTGGGATTTAAACTCAGACTGATGCACTTAACAATGTAAAAACCCAAAACACTGTGTTCCTACTAAAGATGTGAAATGACATAGAAGACCTCAAATGTTACCTAGTGTGGCGGAGGACCATTTCTCAAGTCAGACACTGCCACAAGGTTTTCCCACATACATTACTACATTG
The DNA here is from genome assembly GCA_015107715.1 of Tylochromis polylepis. Classification (NCBI taxonomy): domain Eukaryota; kingdom Metazoa; phylum Chordata; class Actinopteri; order Cichliformes; family Cichlidae; genus Tylochromis; species Tylochromis polylepis. Next base: position 31,800 of record VVHJ01033866.1, read on the forward strand.
CTATTTTTATTCCCTGATTCAAGAGTGGTATATCAGGGGTGGATGAGGTGCAGAATGGTAGAAAGGTATTTTAGTTAACAGACAATGACTGATATATAAAAGGTAAAAAAGAAAAAAGTAAAACAAAACACATGTGTAGGACTATATATTCGAGGGGTTTTGATGCTTAAGTGTCATGATGAGCCCTACACTCCCAAAGTCAGAGATACAGAATTAAAAAGGTTTCCCTGGAGTTGTAATACACTTGAATTGTGCCCTCAACTATAAGAACTAATGCTTTATATAACACTCCATCACATCTTTATAGAAGGCAGGCCGTCTGGAGAATGCAGACTTGCTCTGAAAAGTTCTTTTCCAAGTGAAAATGGAGCCACATCTCTGTCATCGCATTGCACCTCAGGCAACATCCTCACTTTCCATCTGAGTGCAGTAGAAATCTTAAGTGCTAGAGGACTATTTGAAAACCTTAAAAGCACACATACTTGCCTTTGTCTTGATATTACTTGCTTTACCCTTTTACATAATCATACAGCATTCATTCAAGTAGCAAAAAAGTAAATTATTTGTACTCCAACCAGATTCCAACCATCAATTAAGTATGAACCTTTCTGCAAAGGTATCAAAGGCTGATATTTCTAACACAGTTATTACCACAGTGCAACTGTGAGGTGGGTGTGGGTAAGCAAAGATGAATGTACTCATTCAGAACTCCACCCCACCATTCAATTCAGGGGAAGTGTCCTTGTATGTGTAGCCGCTCTTGAAGGATATGCTTGTCTGACTTCTGAAGCTATGCACTGAAGGAACAGGCAGCAAGCAGACAATCACAGACGAGCTGAGTGCGTCCATTAAGGCTGTCAGTTAGCATGGGTCTTGATTAATTGCATACTGCATAGTTGCAAATTAAGGTAGATCTCAACCCCAGCCCCCCCAGATAATTAGGTAAGAACAGATTGCCAGAGAGAGGAGGGTGAATACTGGGTGCCTGATGTCATTCACTCTCTCACTCTGTCTTACATGTAATAAAAGCTCTTACTCTGTGTTAAGCATGGGCAATAATTGTGTGTGTACGCATCCTGAGGAGTACCATATATTTGTGCAAGGGTGTGGCTTGTGTGAGTGACTGAGGGTGTAATAATGATGCTGATGGTGAACGCATTTATATCTGCCCTCTATGAACAGTGTGTGTGTTTATAGCGTAGGGTATGTGCCTGGAATGTCTATACTCTGCTTGAATATGCATACAGTTTTTACTGAATGGGTGAAAAGAGTAACATTAAAATAGGTAGAAATACACTGCAGATGACAGTTTTCCCCTTTAAGTAACATTACTGGAGCTGTGGTTACACCTGTATTATCAATGTCAATTTTATCTTTTGATCATGCTGGGGTGCGTTAATTGTCAAATCCCACTGCTGCTTTTAAATCCAGTGCTGATGTAAAATCCAACACAGCCACAACCTGAATTCAACTAACACTGGACTCTGGGGACAGGTGAGCACAATTTTAGCACAATCGAGACATTCTTGTTCTTGCGTCAGCAAAGCATAGCCCACAGTCATTCCCAACACTCTGCAACAATTCCTCAGTGGTGAAACAACCCCACCAGCTATGGCCTTGATCTCAGAGCAACAATCTTTTCTCTCACTTCAGTGACACTAAAAAGTATGGCTCTCTGTTCCAATCCACAACTAATATACAGTGCCGTGAAAAAGTATCTGCTCCCTTACTAATGTCTTAGTTTTTTTGGGATATTAGTCATACAAATAATGATTTCATTTATTAAGGGGAAAAAGCCACCTGGTCCTGTGTGAAAAAGTAATTGCCTCACTTGTTAAATCATGAATTCATTTACATCTATCAGTCCGGAAATGGTTGTGAATCCATTCCCAAGGTTTTAGGATTTCAGCAACCATGGTGGATCAATAAATGGAGAAAACTTGGAACAATAGTGAACCTTTCCAGGAGTGGTTGGCAATTCACCCAGGAGATTACAAAAGCACCCAGAACAACATCTAATGAACCACAGGCTTCCAATGCCTCAGTTAAGATCAGTGTCTGGCACGCCCCCCCACCCCGCAAAAGACAAACAAAAAAAAAACAAAAACATTTTGATCATCCCCAAGTCTTTTTGGAAAATGTTCTGTGGACTGATGAGACGAAAGTGCTTGTCCTCTATTTCATCTGCCATAAAACTAACACAATATTTGATTAAAAAAAAAACTCATACCAGAGGTCACACATGATGCTGGGGTAGCAGTGTGATGATCTGCTATTATTATTGCAGCTTCAAGACCTGGAGGACTTGCTGTAATTGATGAAACCAATGAACTGTGCCCTCTACCAGAAAATCCTGAAGGAGAATGTCCAGCCATCAGTTTGTGCCCTGAAGCTAAAGTGCACTTGGGTTATGAAGCAGGACAATGATCCAAAACACACCAGCAAGTCCACCTCTGAATGGCTGAAAAAAAAAAAAACTCCTTAAAAAAAACAAAAAACAAAACAAAACAAAAAAACAAAAACAAAAACAAAAAATACAGAATGAAGGTTTGGGAGTGACCTTGTCAAAGTCCGGACTTATATCTGATGTGAGATGTTTTGGCATGACTTTAAACATGCTGATTATACTTAAACACTCCAGTCTGGCTAGATTAAAACTATTCTGCAAAGAACGTTGAGTGAAAATTCACAAATGCTTGATTGCAGTTCTTGCTGCCAAGGGTGACACAAACAGTCATTAGGTTTAGGGTACAATTACTTTTTCCACACAGGCCCAAGTAGGTTTAGATATTTTTCCCCTTAAGGAATGAATGAAATCATTTAAAAAATGCATTTTGTATTTACTCAAGTTATCTTTGTCTAATATTAAATTTTGTTTGATGTTCTGAAACACGTGACAAATATGCAAAAAACTAAGAAATCAAGAAGAGGCCAATACTTTTCACCACACTGTACATCTGACACTGTCTGCCATATTTCAAGTCTTGTCCATCCAATGTAACTAATTTGTTTCAGTTTTAATCAGTGCAGCTGTCTTCACTTGCCCCAAAATGACTCCGGCTTCATTTGCATTCATATTTACTCCAACCTGAGTCATGCTTCAGCCTTCAAAGTTTTTAGCTTATGTGCATAAAGTACATACACTGTACTGGGATTTGAGCATGTATAAAAAACGTTTAAAAACAAAAGCACTACGGACGAGCAGATCTGATGCGCTGAAGTTTTGCGTTATAGCTGATGACGCTACTTAAATGATACTACACTAAATAACGCTGTATTTTATTCCAATATTAAAAATACACAGGATCCACAAGATGAAAGGAGAGAGAATATTTTACATTTGTTGTATGTGTTTTTTCTTGGTTATGTCGTATTATTCTTCCTGGTCGAGTTGACAGTATTACAAATGCATACAAGTGAAGTTGAAATCCTTATCCTACTGAGCTCAGTTGGTATGTATGTCAGTACTTATTCATTTAGACTGCACAGCCATAAAACTACACACCAAGGTTAAAACCAAGGCTAAGTGCACAACATGTAGCATTTGGACTGAAATGGTAAACAGAAAGCACTAGTAAGGGTGTGCTGTGTGAGGACCAGTCAGTGAAGGGACCCATAGGAAGATGATTTTTTTTTTTTTTTAAATGGGTTGATCCTGCAGGGAAGGACATTGAGCCTCCTCCCAGCTGGACAGGGCTTAATCTTCTTACAGGCCATTTGTGTGGAGTCCATTTAAAATGGTCTCTCCCTTTACAAAGAGGCCTCTTCTTTAACTGTTGATCAGGCTGCTTACTTATACGCTCCCATGGGGTTAGTGTTTCCACACACATATACTTTGTATGTGTGAATTTGTCCTCTGTATCTGTATCCTCTCTACATTGCTTTTGATCAGGGTCAGTATCTCAGAATAGTAGCGGTAATTAACCTTAACACCCACAAACCCATTTTATCTCTGTTCCTAGTGCATCATTTTCTACCTGCCCACACGCCCTCGGTGACTTGTAATTTTGAACAATAAAGCAAACGAGTTTATGTACAATAATCGAGTTCTATCAAAATAAATGTCAAGATTGTTGTTTTAATCTTATTAGGTAGCTGAATGCTGAAATGACCCGACTACACATACACCAATTCTTCAGCAACCAGTGTTTTCATGAAATATTAGCAACGGCTCATTTCATCCTCGCTGGATGCCAATTGCACACTGGCAGCAACAAGTCTAACTCGCCAACAACTGATGTATGGTCATGGAGAAAAAGAAAATTCTGCAGCAAGATAAGCTCTAGAATGATAAAGTCTAATTATATTTGCTCAGGCCCTAGTCAGCTAGTTCACAGTTTGGTCAGACAAAGGGGCAAAGGGTCGACAACCTCTGCTTTCACTGTCCTCTTTCTTGAGAGGCTCCATAGGGAAATGTTTTGAAAATAGTCTGCCTTGATATTGCCCAGTGGTGATCAGAGAGGGGCAAAAGGGTTAGAGTCTGACGGAGTCTTGAGACAAAGCCGCTCACAGCACTCACAGCTGTCTTTAGGGAAGAGATATTCGATAAAAGTAAATAGGGCATGTTGTGCCAATTTATAGACATAAATCCTTCAGTAGTTGGAGGGCAAATTCGGATTAGATAGGCCTGACCATGCAAGATTAAAGTGGGAAAAGATGCAACGTAGACTGTCTACGTTCTAGTCAAATCACATTAAAGGTAAAACCTACTGATTTTCTTGGGGATTAAGTACATGTTAAGTATTTATATCATAATGAACTTCTGTGGATTGCCTTAAGATTTAAAGGGGCAGTAAGTAATCTTTTGAGGTTATTTAATAAAAAAAAACCCAGAATGTTTATTCATGAATGTACACTGGTTGGTGTGTAAGTACGCCTTCCAACAAATTGACGAGTTTTCACAAATTTAGAATGAATGCACTGAAACACATAAGAGTTTGTGGAAGGCGCCATGTTGCCCCACCATCTTGAATACAGTGGCTGAGATGGACATCACTGTTCTGTCTAATTGTCTACATAGTACAATCTATAAGTTACTTTAAATATCACAAATAGCTCATTCAAACTATATGACGATTCAATATTTGCGCACGCATATTTTCATCAACTCTTTTGGTTATGCTATTTTTCATCCTCCTCCACCACTGTCTCTTCTCTCTCATGTTAGGTTTGAGTGCCCCCCCCGCAAAGAAAAAAAAATTATCACACTTTGCTTCTGATAAATTGTCATGGTCCTGGGTCATTTGACCCAGCGCTTTGAGTTTTCTTGTGTTTTTGTCATTTTGTATTATGATTTATGTTCAAGTCCACTTTGTTAGTCTTGATATTATTCTATAGTGCCTAGGTTGTTCTGTTTAGCTTTTGTTTATTAGATTCCCCCTTGTGTCTTTGCCCTCTGTGTCTCCCTCAGTGTGTCTGTGTTTATGTGCTTGTGCCTCGTTTTCCCTCCTTGTGTCTTATTCCATCATGTTTATCCATGTTTCCCCAACCCGTCATGTCTGCTCTCTCTCCCTCGTGTTCCCTCGCTCCCTCTCGTCTGCAGCGCCTCCACTCCTGCATCATGTTCCTCCGTTTCCTGTTTTATTGTGAAGGTCTCACGTTTCCATGTTCATTCTGTTCAGTTTTGCTTCCCCTGTCTCGTTATGGTTATTCGTATCAGCTGTGTTCCTCCTGTGTTCTCACTTCCTTCGTTATCCTTCTGTGTATTTATGTCAGCGTCTCCCTGGGTCCTGTGTCGCGATCTCCCTCACTCATGGCTGGGCATTTCCCTGTGTGCTTCTCTGTGTGCTAGGTCATGGAATCCCAGTTTAGTTTAGTTTAGTTTAGTCTCCTTTAGTATCACCTACACACCAGCAAATAAAGCTGTGTTTTTTTAGTTTACTTTTTTCCTCCGTGAGTTGAGTTTATTCGCAAGTTCAACGCTGTTAGATCCGCTTTAAAGGAAACAGAATTCAGCTGAATTTAGTCCCCTTTCTACCGACGTCTAGTTGTGATATTTTACACACTGTACCTTTACACTGCTCTCTGCCACCATCACAAAGTTGGAATAAATTAGTTTGATATGCTAGGTTTCACAGATAACTTAATAAGTATTTTATATAATCTTGACCTTGATATATTTACTATTTGATATGTAGCTTCATTCAAAAGTACAAATAAAATAAATAGATTTACCACAGCAACATGAAGAAAAATGAACATTTTGTCTTGCTCCAAATGCAACTGCCTATAATATTTCATATTAGAGAGACCTGGCATTGTAGCAAATATTCAGTAGTGACAACCCTTAAAAGAACATACTGATAAGAGTCAGAGCTGCCACATGTTATGGGTTTTGAATCGGGACTGTCTTCATCACTCTCCCATGTCTCTTTCCCTTTGTTCCAAAAGAACAAGCTATTTGCTACGCAGCCAGAGCTTAAACATAACTGTCAACAGATCTCAGCATGTGTCTTTCAACACTGATCAAATGACTTTTGAGATGTGGATTGCCTGGAAGTGTACATTGTTTTTTGTTAACCAATTTAAACAGTGGGTATGGTACACCTTAGTATAAAATTGGAACTATGAACTTCAAATGATAAAAAAAGCGAAATTATGCTTATATCTATTGTGCCATAGATACAGTGTTTGCAGGATAGTATGGTGAGAGTTATGCAGTGTGACAACATAAATACAGAAGATATGCCACAAGGGAGCACTATAATAAAAGAACTGCCGGGGAGAGAGGTAGATTATAGCTTAGCTTGAACATACCACAGTAAGATGGTCGTGCTTGTTGGTGCGCACGTATTTGCGTATTTTGTGCACTTGTGTGTGTGCGTTGCATCCTGTTTACAGTGCCTGAGCCAACCAAGATGCAGCTTGAATTCATGTTGCTCGATCAAAGTCCCTGGAGTAATCTCTTATAAGAACAGAGCGGGGACAGGCAGGAGGATGCCCATTTCATTCTGCAGTGTATTAAATCCCTACACTCACAAACCAGTATACCCCAGTGTGGCAATGCAATTTTGTAGGCTACAACAAGCAAAGAAAAAGGGAAAAAAGTATTCATAAGACCGATGCTGACACTAAACCAAGACTGGAATGAAGAATAAAGGATGGCAACACGCCTCAGTGATTGGCCAGTGGAGGAACTCCCCTGTGTCCAAGTAGATATGTCTCTCCTTCTCATCATGGCCGGGCAATTTTGTCCCGGTTATAGCTCCTCCATCTTCTCCCAAGCTACTCCTTATATCAGCATTTCAATTTCCTCCCTTGTGCAGGCACTGAGTGCTAACCTACTTCAGACTTTCTCTGAGAGAAAGACAGAGAGGGAGAGAGAGGGGGAGAGAGCGACAGAGAGCAAAGCTGATGAACTGCTGGGTTCTCGCTTCAGTCCTGTTTCCGGTTTCCCCAAGGTGTGTGGATGCAGATTCAAACAGAAAAATGCCCAAAGGTGATGTTGTGGTTAAGATATCTGCCTCATGAACTACATACACCCATGCTCTCAGAAGACTGAACACTGACAGTACTTCCTCTCCTATGTCCCCTCTATTGTCAGAGAGTTATTCGCAGCTAAAACTACAGATAACTAAGAAAAACACTGGAAAACTCTGTGTCAAATAAAAATAACTATTTTTGCTTTAGGCACATGACCGTTAGGCTCTTGCATTATGTTATCTGTCTACTTAAATGCTACTAGAACTTTATGAAGTAGATCCCAATGGTCATATATAATCATTCCCGAAGTAAATTTCATTACCCTGAAAAATAAAAAGAGCAAACCCAATTTACACATGATCAGATCTATTTGATTTTCTTATTACCCTTGCTGACACCTGCAATCCCACCTTTTCTGCTGCCTACAAATGCATTTCTTTGTCACTATGTAATACCATTCAAAGAGGAGAAACAGAGAAATGTTCCTGACATAGCTAGAGTAAGCCTCCTGAAGGCTCTGAGGATTAGTGGAACTTTTTCTTTCTTTGCATCTTCATACCCCTAAATGTTAACACAAGACCAAGAGACCAGTGATTTTTATCTGCTTTATTCTTCTCTTCTACAGGATGTATATCCCTGTTGCTACAACTCTTTCCTTCCCACTTTTCTTTGGTTTCATCTTTTATTTCTGCAGCCCTGTGAGAATATTTTTGCATCATTTTCTATTTTCATTTTTCTCTCACTGCTTGCAATGTGTCACATTTTTTTTCTTCCAATGACCCAATGCTTTCACTTCCACAGTGAAACCTAGGAAATATTATTCTTCCTGTTGCCCAGTAGTAATGAAACATTTATTCATTTGTAAGATTTCTCCTTCCAAATATTCCCTTGAAGTTATCCTTAAAAACACTTCTACACAAGCTTGCTGTCTAACAAGCTTGTCCTAAAGGACCACAAATACAACAAGAATGAAGGCAAGAAAAGAAACTTAATTAAATTCTACTTTGAATGTGTATCAATAGTGAGGACTTCATCTGTAGTTGGATTATTATTATTCACATTCACTGAGACATTGTACATCTATACTGAATAAAAAATATTATCAGTTTCTGCAAAAATAGCTGGACTTTCTGTTAATGTGTAGGGGCCCATTGAAAATTACCATGTAATTTCTTCATTTCTGTTGTCAAACAATCTATGAATCACTGTTTACCCATTCACTTGGGGAATGTCATTCAGTTACACATGTTCCACTGTGGATTTGAATTAAATGGAATTCTCTGGAAGTGTGAACATATTGTGCTACTAAAATATTGCCTACTTCTAAGCAAACAGATAAATTCAAATGCAAATCATGATTTCAAGAAGATGGTTGTGTGCACTTTTGTGTGGTACTATTGTGAAAGTACCACAATACAAGATGTTAGCTAGGACCTTGCATTCTGGACGGAACTCCCTCTGGATTTAACCCCTAGCCTCCATCACTTTATAAGCGAGATGCGAGGAAGTAAGATGGAGACTACTTCTCCACATCCACAAAACCATTTGGGACTATGAATGTCCTCATACCTGCTGCTACAGCCTCCAAGTGCTGCCTGATGTGATGTGAAGGTACTCTACCCCTATTCTCAAAGTGGAACACTGCTTCTCCCCAGAGAATGTAAGCTCCTAGCAAGTTCTTGCTTTTTCCCTCAGCTGCAGTGTATCTCAAAGTCTGCCCGACATTTAAAGGATTTGAGCCTTAAACTATCAAAGGGTGGCATGGCTGGGACTGTGGGAGAGCTGTGGCTTCAGCCCTGAGTTTGATCTGGCCTGGGGCAGTACGGGTCAGTATCCCAGATTAGGCCTGCTTTGGGAGACACTGCCTCAGATAAACCCATAGAAATTCAGGTATAGCAAATAAGTCCTTCCAGCAGCTTCTTGGCCTAGATAGACAGCTATGGGGCAAGGGTCTGAATTCATTACTGGCTAACAGATGCTTTCTGCTAGTAATATGGTCACTGTGGGTGTAAGCACTTATGCCAGAATTATAAACTTGATCTCATTTCTGCCTTAAACTTATTTCCACAACTTGAAAATAAATGATAGATAAATAAACACTTCATGCAAAATAAAGACAACAGGCTTCCTTCTACTGAGAAAGTAAAGAATACGTGGTAAAGAAGTTTTAATTCTTAGTAATTCATAAAGGTAAAAACAAAACACCTGTGTTGACTTGAGTGATCATAAAGGAGTGCATATGAGAGAAAGCTACTAGACATATTTTTATATTATATATATATATATATATATATATAATTTTGTGTGTGTGTGTGTGTGTGTGTGTGTGTGTGTGTGTGTGTGTGTGTGTGTGTGTGTGTGTGTGTGAAAAGTCACAACAATATTGTCATCTATCCCTTTAAAGCCTGGTCTCAGCCCTGGCTTACATAACATCATGAGAAACAACTCCAACATCCACCTTTCTCTCTAAAACACAGTGGAACATGCTGTAGCCTCCCAGATCAAAACGCATAGAATCCTAATGACCTCTCTGAGCTGTACTAGAGTGAATCCCACTGAAACTGCACTACAGCACTCTGAGTTACAAGTGAGTCAATCCTTTTTTCAAACTCTAAGCTCCTTACTAGCCTCATCCTTCAGGAATTCAGTGTCTTAGTGCATCATCAAATAGATTTTTATAACTTTAAAACAAGGGGATGTATGTGTGTTGGATTTTTATTTCCAACAGACAAGAATACAACTACAGTATCGTTTCATCTTCTCATCTTCTGTCAGTTCAACATATTCATACAGTGTAATAGCAACTGAATCTCATTTTTGCTTAGACAGAAAAACCTTGACCTGTATCTAGTTATTCTTGTTTCAAACAAACAAAAAGAAAAATATGACATCAAAGCTGTTAGTGATTTATAAAGCCAACCGTGTCACTAATCTCAACAGTCTCCATGGCAACAAAAGACCAACTTTCTAGATTTCCAAAAAGTTAAATATATATATTTGGATCAGAATAACGTGGTGTGTGTAGACACACACACAAAAGCATCAATAATACTATCAAATACTCTTGCATCAGAGGGGCTGGGATAAGTTCCAGCCCCCTTCCTAAGGATAAGCAGAAGAGAATGAGTGGATGGATTGATGGATGGATGGTAATAACACTTACCTGCACCAAGGACAGCAGAATAAAAGAAAACGAAAAGAAAAAAACCTATTAAGGCCTTTACAAATATTAAAACAACAAATATTAGTAACAAAACAAAATTTGAACTATTCTTACTTGTTATGTTTTACACGTCAGGAAAAGTACATAATCGACTTGAATACATAGCAGTCAAAGATAAACACAGATTTCCATTATGACTTATGACACAGTGCAAACAAGTAAAGAATGGCTTAAGGCTTTATCAGTGGAGCCACCCAGCACAGTTCTATATGACAGTGTGATTTAAAGGGTGGTTAACTGCTAATTGGACTTCAGTGACTGCTGATAAACCAAACCTATTTATTAGATTAACCCATAAAGAACACTTCAAGAGACAGAATTTAAACGCTTCTTAAAAAGAAACACAGCAACTAAATATTATTTTAAAGTCTTCAAATAAGTAGTTTAATGATTTAAAAAGCTTAAATGGATGTTCAGTGATAGTCTCTACAAAAAGCTTTGGCCAGCAGGTAGTGTATATATCATGTGGATTTACTCTTAACCATTAAAAATATAGATGCTGAGGATCACATTTTACAGCAACCCAGGCCCAGGCAGCTCAGCCAGGCAGCCTGTAACCAATGTGGAGAAAGGAAAGTGAATGGATAGGGTGAAAAATGACACCCCATACCCGTTGTCATCCATATATCTTTCATAGGGAAGTTTTTTTTTTTTTTTTTTCTGAATTGAGTGTACCAAAAGCAGACAGAAACACTGGATGAAGATGTGTGAAGGTGTGCATGTGGTGAAGTTTTGCAATTGTTTTGTGATTGTGTTTAAAAATCTGGGCATCCTGCATGGGCTATTGTAATGATGTTAATTCTTAAGGGAAGAGTCATTAATTATTTTTTATTGGCCCTACTGAATTTTCTTAGCTACATTTCCTAGAACTCAGAGACAGGCAAAACACCACAGAACATTACCTTCAAAGGACATAAAGATAAGTCGGGGTAATTATTTTGTGGGTGTATGAGTGATAAGCACGTTGCATGCGACTCAGGCAAATTCAATCAAACCAATCGTGGATGATAATACAACAATAAAAACAATTAAACAGCAAAGTTACTTTGTATACCTAATGTTGAGGCATCAATTATAAATTCCATACAAACACTGCAGTCTTAATAAGAATGAACAGTACCGGATGTAATTCAGTAGATGATTAACCAATACAAAACAAAAAATAAAACAGTCTTATGTTGCTACCTTTTACATTTTATTCACCTCACAATCCTCTGGGATATTCGAAAAAATAAATAAACAAACATTTTATTTGAATTAACAAGACACCCTTATGAGTTCAGTTTTTAAATTTTTTTTTTTATTATGCACCAAATTAGTAAATGCTTTTATTTAGAATTTTTCATCAAATAGCTTCTTTCTGATGTGGCTGACTTTATTGGTCTTCCCTATAACAAAGGCAGTAAAATCATCATGCTACTCAATTCATTACTGCACTATCAGCAAAACAATAATAATAAAGTGATGGCAAGTGGTTTGGACTCCTTTCCCACTAGTAAAACTACTTTGGCAAAAAATTTAATATACAGCACATGTTAAGTTGCTGAGGGTCAAAGCAAAATGATTTAGCTTTGAATGACTGCGTGATCAGAGAATAGTAGAAGGCTGCAGCAATTTCCAGCTATACGGCAGCAGGTCAACTTGCCTTCCATAAAAAGCCTCTTGTGGTCTGAGAGAGAACCCAACAAAGCGTTAATTACCCGGGCAACACTGGAGAACAAGGTAAAAGGCGTGTTAATGAAATACTAATAAGGTTCCAATTTGAGGTCCTCGGCTTTGCCATCCACTAAAGTGATCTCAAGGACTTCAGTTCTTTCATAGCTGGTCTCTGTTATTTCTAATTACTATCACTCACATGACAGAAGGCAGTTTAGAAATCATTATTTCTGGGGAATGAATCCTTTGTGTGTTGTCCTTTCATGGAGGGCACCCAGACCGGTTTACTGGATGTCAGGATTGAGGGGCAGGGGGAG
>VVHJ01033868.1:0-11797 GCA_015107715.1 Tylochromis polylepis
TTGCAGCACATTTGAGCAAATGTCTGATCTTTTTGCCCCATTGATGGGGCTCTTTTTGTGTTGCTGCTTACCCTTTTCCAACATTAAGAGGATGTGGGGCTTTAACTTGAATATGTTTTGCATCAACTCTGAGTATATTTGCCACCCTTGGGGAGCAAACTTTTTTAGCAAATAACCACATTTTCCCTGAAGTTTTTGCGTGCAGTCTCACTGTGTGCTTAGATGATGGGAACCGAGTAAGTCATTGAACTGTGTTTGAGTGCCTGAAAGTGGAAGAAATATGAGATGGTTTTGTAATTAAACAAAAACTGAGAGAGAATAAAGCACTTGCAAATAAAAATCGATGGTTACCTTAAATACACAAAGTCCTTTGGTTTTGGGAGTTCTGTTTTTGTAGCTTTCCGGCTTGGTTTCTTTGTTCTTGTTAAAGGCCAGTTTTGGCTCGCTGTATGCCATTTCATCTCAAACACACTTCCAGCATGGTTATTTGCAGCTCCTACTTATAGACAGACAGAAGCTGACTCTCCCTTGTGTCTCTGTGTGTGTCTAAGTGAGAGTGTGTGAGAGGTTTAGGCAAGCCCAACTTGGCTCTGTTTGAACACAGTAGGATAAAGTCTCATACATTTTAATAAATTGCCCCCATGTCAAGGAAGAAGGAGCAAACACAATGCCATAGGGGAAAAGCTATTTGGTAAAAAGAATCGGCTTCCGAAGCGCAGCGCTTCATGTGTTTGTCTATGCAGAACTGGGTCTTGGAGGTAGAGGGGGTGCCAAGTTAGCTTTTCAGTGCCCAGATGGAGGTGAAGAATAGATATTTTACATTTGGTACCCTTATTTAATACAACTGAGTGAACATCTTTGCTGATTGTTTTAGAAGCAACACATTTAAAACCACTGATCAAAATTAAATTCTTTATGTAGATTTAAAGAAATTATTTAAATGAAATGATAAACTGGCCCCTGGTTGACTTCCTCAGCTACATTGCGATTGCAGTTTATTCGCCTACTGCATGTGCCTCCACCTCATTTGTGCTGAAGAGGACTCTTTCAGATGAAGGGATTAAGTGAGAATCCATAACTAAAGTGCCGTCCTCTCGGACTCTCCCAACTCAGGTCAAAGGTCACGTGCCCGACTCAACACTCTGACTACATAAAATGTACTCGATGTCAGTTGGTCTGAAAGCAACAATGTGATGGTTAGATGAAACAGAACATATTGTCCAAGTCTTGACGTGGAACATTAAGTAATACCACAAAGCCGCTGCATTGTTTGGGGATTATCACTGATTGTGGGTCTTATTTGTTCTATTTATAGCTGTAAATAGTGGCATTTCTGCCCCTTTCCAGATGGCTTTCATGGCTAAGGCTTGCATGCCCTTGACAATTGACTCCAAAAGTTTGGCTTGTGTACAGCTCACTGGCACCACACACACATCTCAGCCAAGTGCTCTGTTTGCCTGCTGTGTGTGCCTGTGAATAATTTGGACCACAGCGGTCTTGTCAGTCAAATGCAGTGCAAAAGGGCCCAGTTTGAGGTGTTTTATATTCTGGGATATATTTATGAAGTCCTAATGGCGGTAGAAAAGACATTCAAGTGAAAGCCTTTTGACTTCCTGTTGATCTAGATTTCTACTTTTGCAGGGCCAGAAGCATAGTTTTCTTTGACTTGGATATTAAACTTGAGGTTGTGATTTCTATTTGGCTGGTGACCTGAGAGGACCAGCTTGCCGTTTGACATGGAACACTATTGCGTAATGGCATACGCAAAGATGCCAAGAACGTGGGGTTCATATGGCAAACTCAATGTGTTGTGGAAAGTGCAGAGAGCGCACTTTATAGGCAATTTCTGTCACACTTTTTGACTCTGCATATTTGTGGTTGAGCTGAGTTACTGTTTCTCCGTAATGGGATTTAGACAGCTTCCCAAAACAGAATGATTTAACCTGATTTGTCAATTAGATTGCAGCATTTGGCTGAAATATGTCTGCTTGCAAAAGGCTTTAAAAGGCTTGATCTTTTTAGCAGCCCGCAGTCCCACTTTACCTGGGCTACACCGTTGTTTAAGGCTGCCCCACTTGGCCTGACAGTTATCTGTTTTAGGCTTCCAGTGCAGAGGAATAGATTAAAAAGCATGACGACCAATAACATTGTTTCCCAGGTTTTGTTATTTTGTTAGTGATTTCTTGCATTTAAAAAAAAAAGAAGATTAGAAGTATTAGATTAGAATACTTGTCTTTATTGCTAGCTTTAAACCATCTGAGATCCTGTCATTTTCTAAACATACCTGTGCAGAAAAGTGCTAAAAATGTCTCCACAGCTCCTAAGTTTGTATTTTTTTTAATCCCTAAAGCATGTTTTTCTAAGCTATAGGCTATAATATTTATGACTGTTTTAATGCTGTAAGCAGATGTTTTGATTTCACCATGAGCTAAAGTGTAATACAGTATTTGGCAAGGGGCCCATAAAGCCTTCATGTTAACCCCCTTCTTTCTAATGTGTGTGGTTTCCGTATGTCTAACACTATTACCATATAACGGAGGATGTTATTTTTTCCAGGTTTCAGGAGCTCAAACTGACCCTCATTGAGTTCAGGATTTTTTTAATGATTATTTTTGAGAAAATAGTTTTAGTGATGTATAAGAAGCCAGGCAAATGCCTCCAACCAACATTATTCCTGCACCAACTCACTCATGAAAGTCTTCAGTGATTCAGCTACATTTGCACTCTAGATACCTTTCCCATCTGGACAGGAAATGAAGAACGGGGAATTAAGTGGGGATCTTTTTAGGATATGAAAGCTTGAAAAAGAAAGCCGAGCACCCCTTTTCACAGTTTAAGCTTGTCTTAGAGAGACTGAGCCCGTTTCCCTTTTCTTTTACCTTCCTTCGTACTTTTCTTATTTTTCATTTGCTCCTTCCTTCCTGTCTTTATTCAAAGGCTGGACAACTGTCACTGTCAAAACAAAGTAGTCTGCAGTCATCGTATATAAATAAAGGCTGACTTAAAGTTTAAAAACTTACTTGAGATCTTTTTTTTTTAAGTAAAATGTAAACTTCAGATGAGATTTTAAATTTCGATTTGTGAAAACTTTGATCTGCATATGTTTTAAATGATCCAACCCATGAGATATGTTGGAAATAATTTGAAGAGGTTAAAATAGTAGCTCAAAGACCTACTATGCCCATTTTCTCCTTTTCTGGCTAGTGTGAGATTCCTTGCCCCCAGAGGGAAGATAATCACTTACAAGAAAGATGTTCAGAATTCCTTTATAGGTTTTTTTTTTTCTCTCTTTGATGGAGTCCATTCACTCAATCATTTCCACGTTATTTTTGCAAGAATATTCACATAATCAGAGATTTGCAATGGGTATCAGAGAATTAACGATATGTGGTCTAACTTGCTTTGTCCAACAAATGAAGATTTCCGTTCTCTTATTTCTCTTCATCTTGTCATTGTTCACTTTCTATGTGAATATGAGGCCAGCTATAGAACACTGCCCAGTGAAGGAGCCCCTTCACTCTTCTCATGCATATTCAAGCACGCGTGCACTCGCACTCACACATACTGTGAAAGACAACTTGGCTCTTGGTCAAGGGATAAAAACTAGTCCTGGGCAAGGAAGCTGATCGTCAGCCAAGCAGGACAGTTACAAAGTGGAGCACGGGAGGCCCCACCATGTTTGCAGAGATCTAAAGCCTCTTTTTTCTAAAGCTTTGTTTGCGTTTTGTTCGGTGCGGCAGCTGAACAGTACACAGAAAAGTCTTTTCTTACCCTTTCCTCTGTCCGTAGCTTTTTAACTTTTCACTTTTTCTGACTCGGCTGCTTTCTGACAGTCGATTCAGTTCCTGTGTACTAAAGGAAATTATGTGCTTAATTGGATTATTGGGGGTTTTCTTCAAATGAGTGCTCACCCACCCACACAGCTCCATACTCCTCTGAATTCTCCTTTGGTATGGGCCGTCTGGTACTTTTTTTTTTCCTCCAGACTCCACAGTCTGCAAGATGAGTGTAAAATGGAAAACCCTGTGCCTGTGTTACAATTTACTGTTACGTTAAATTTAAAATATAAGAAGTTTATTATAAATACAAATATTAATTGTTCGTGCTGCACTTTGTCTGCCGTACTTATGCATATCATCATAGTAAAAAAAAAAAAAAAAAAAAGCTTTTTCCTACATGAAAGCAGGTCTAGCTGTCAGACATCTCTGGCTTGGCCCAGTTTTAAAGAGGCACAATAGTGTCCAAGTGCACGCAGGCATCACTGGAATTTGCACCTGTTTGAGACCTAGCTTCTTTGGGGCTTCTTTCCTGAAAGCTGGCTGTTGTTGTGAAATATACATTCTTTATAAACATAGGTGCCGAGCTCTGAACTGATATATGAAAATGTTTAAAGAAGGCTTAAAAGGAGAAAAGTGGTGTACATGGGTACAGGGCAGAGTATATGATGAGAAGACCCAGTGGTATAAAAGAAGCTGGATGAGGAAGCTTAGTAAAGGGGAGGGCACCCGCTGTTGTACCTATTCTCTTACAAATGATCTCTTACGCTGTGTGGCCCTGCGGCGGGTCATAAACATCCCAGTGGTTGAGCCGTTCATGTTACTGATTTTCTCCTAGCGAGGGGAAGCGGAGTCCAGGGGCACAGATTAAAAGGCTTTTCTTCCCACCCGCGTGCGAATCACAAATCACACAGAGCCTTCCCCTTTCTCAGGAACCCAACATACGCCCTGTTAAAAGCCACAGCCACATCCCTGTGTTTTTTTGTTGGTTTTTTTGTTGGTTTTTTTTTTTTTTTTCTTAGTGGCCCCCAGAAAACATAGTTTGTATTCTGATTCAGCTAGCATGTTTACCAAGTTTGCCATGTGGACAGCAGCGCTGCAGTGGATGTCTACTGGCTTGTCAGTTTGCTTCTTCATCAGGCAGTTTTCTTGCTCATTGCATTTAGTTAGATGATTTCAGCGTATCATATCATTCACAGTGCTGTTGTGTTGCACTACAGTATGCTCTAACCTGATCTGTCTCATTGTTGCCCCATTCTGCTGACAGATGAAAATTCTGTCCTTATTGTGGCCTGGGGCCAGTTAAGGCCTCTGAGGGGATAATTGAACAGCCTATCTGGCTAACGCAAATCCTAATTCTTCCTCCCAACAGGCCGCTGGCGGCATGCTTTATGGGATTATTTTCAACCAGGCATTTTGAATGTTGTAGCATACATGGCCCTTCCTTCCCACATACCGCTTTCTCCCTTTCTCCTTGTTCTTTCCTTTCACCTTTTCGCCTGAGAGGATTAGTAAGTCAGGCTTCCGGAAATGGAGCACCACTCTGTGAGGATGAGACTTCCAAAAGCGCCTCAATGACATGAAGAAGCTGAACATTATAACAACGGTTACTCCTTTCTCTGTGTCTTTCAGGAGTCCCATTTTTTAGAAGTTAACAAAGAGGGAATATCAGTGTAAACAAACAAATTTTTTTCTGACCCAAGAGACTGTTTGGAGTCTGCGGAGTACAGGGGTATGAGGGGAAATGATTATTTGTTGAATGCATTATTGTTTAGTGGTGTGGAAACTGTTTATTTGTGGCCACAGAGGAACTCTCTTGAGAGGTCAACAATATGCTTTACCAATACATTTTTTTCCTTTATCACTGATAATCTCTTTATGGTCAAACGCATTCTTTGCTGAGAGTCAAAAATATCCATGTCCCATTGACAGTTCCAGCAAAAGGGTTCAAATTCAGGTTGGGCTTAGTGAGCAGAAATACTTTTTGAACAGACATCTAGTTCTTGTGCAAAACTGCAAGCCCTCTCTTCAGTCAGAGAACTGTGTCTGGGTTAAGTTCTGTTAATATCAGCAGAATTAGATGAGCTTGTTTTAAAGTTTTGGACACTTACTAATGATTTGAATAGCCTAATTACAAGTTAGTGAAAGAACATACATTTTAAAGCCAGCATTGCATTAAGAGCATTAAGAGCCAAAATAGAACTTGTAACATGAACAAGCAGAAGAGAGTTGGATATTTTATTAGAGGGAAAAATCAGAATAGTTCCAAATCTACCTGAATCCATACATAGCTTTTAAGTATGCCACTGTCTCATTGTGAATGTGTTGGTGTGTGAGTTTCAATGTCAGACTCCTACATTATCTACACCAGAATTATAAAAAGTTTCAATGGTGAGCTTTGCAACTTTTTATTATAGATAAAAATGATTTAAAAAAATTCTATGCTGTTGCATTATTTCATAATAAATGGCACTGTATGAAAGATGTATTATGTTAGACTGCTTATCCCTTGTCTGCAAGAGGACAGGACAAAATATGGGCCTGAGAATGTGCCAAAAATGCAATCATTTGATTTTTGTATTAAGTTTTAAACTTGTGTAATTGAAATGCATAATTATTCTATAAACTTTACATGCCTGAGCTAGTTTTTTTTTCTTGCTAAAAAAAAGGAAAGAAAAAAAAGTTAACGTAAATTCATTGTCAAAAGTCCCTTGGGCTTTGCCTGTGAAACCTGGTGAGCACATGATAACCACTGTCTTAGCTGTCAGAGTTTCTTTCATCTTACTTTGACCCAGGGAGATTGATCAGTATCTCTTCTCTGCATCTCATGGTTTACAGCACTGGTTCCCAGCCACTTACTGAACCTTAAGGCCATCCCAAATACATTTCCGTCATCTCGTGGTTTACCAGATTAGAACTGTGATAGTATTAATTTGTCTTGCTATCTGTTTTCTTGCTTTTCAGAAGCCCTTGAAAGGTCCTAATCCTACTTTAAAAAAAAAAAAAAAAAAAAGAAGCTTTGTGGGTGGTCTGTGAAATTTCTGCTGTTCCCTCTGCACTGTCAGTGGATTTTATTATTTTTCTTAACTCTGTACATAAAATACTGGACATACTCAATATTGGAAGATCTGTTAATTGAGGGTAGCTTGTAAGAGCCAAGTCATTTTTCTTATTACAAAGAAATACTTTGGGAGACATTAATTCAGAACTCATATGCAGTAGTTAGTGGGTATTTTTTACATTTTTGTTAGTACCAATGCTAAGAAAATGGATGGAAATTTGTATGGGAATCTAACTGATCATTTTCTGACCTCACAATATAAGACGAATGATAAGAACAGTTTGAGTTGTTTTTGGAAACGACTTGTCTCACTGAATGAGCTGCTGTGAACTAATCTGTCATTTTCTAATCTGAAGATTAGATTATCCAAACATAATAGTGTGTTTGATTGTAACCTATTACATGTTATGTCATGTGAACATCTGCCAGAGAGGAGATAGGATATGTGGCATTTGATTGAAACCTGTTAATGTTAGTGCTATTATGAAAAGGCCTCTTAATCCCATCACCATCACACTCAATCTCAGGTTCTGTAAATGAATTCATTATGAGTGAGTGTGTGTATTCTTTTTGTCTGCAGCGCTGCTTGTTAGATTAATTTACAATGGGTTTTGAAGAAAAGGTGTCAACTTTGATGTTTACAGGAACAGCCTTTTTTATGTATTACATGCAATGAAATAAAACAATGTTTGCATCCAGACAAATTTCACCATACTATATGACTGATAACAGGTTTTTTTTCAGTAACAATAAATTACATGTATGTGGCATGCTAAAGAAATAATAAATAAAAGAAATCAAGTATAGAAATTCACTTGTGCTTACTTCCATGGCTTTATAGCTAACAATACAATTATCAGAGCCTTTGTAGATTTTTGTATTACATGTGACTTGTGAAATCAGTAATCACAACTCTTTTTTTTTTTATAAGAAGTTGTTAGGAAGCTGTGGAAAATCTAAATAAAAATAGTATTCAGTGATTTTAAACTTTAATTAAACCCTATATGTATTAAGTGACAAGATCTCAAATGCTCTTTTGAATCACTTCCTTTATTTGAGCAGTAGGAAAACGAGACAAATCGTTTTCGTTTTGAACGGGAAGTGTTGTCTTGTTCTTGCAGGATGTTGGAATTGTGCTGCTTAAAAAATCACAGCATTTATTTGACTCATAATGAAACAGAAAAGACTGCAAATGTTGTTGTTGGACTGCAGGCACGTCAGTTTAGCTTAATACTTAGCCATGCTGATTTATTTACGTGACTAATATAGTTTGGCATTTTCTTGCTGAAAAAAGCAAGTCCTTGTCTTTTTTCATTTTACACGGCATCCCAACTCCCAACGAGATTGCACAAATGAACACTGGAGTACTGAAAGCTCCTGAGCTTATCTGCCGCGCTGACCAATTCAGTACCAACAAATACTTTTAAATGCAAGCCTTGCCACTCAGTAGCCTTCTTAATAAACACCTCTGGCCGCTTATCCTTGGTATAGAATTCCACGGGGAATTTCGTAGAGACCAATGTAAGGGGCCGATGTCATTGCTTACATTTATGCTTGTACGTGTTTACATGTTAAATACTGTGTGGCCTTGTCCCGATGTTTCATATGTGGGGACTTTTTTTCCCTCCTGGGTCCCAGCTCTTTTTTGTGGTCAGTTTTTTTCTTTCCAGAGGCAAACACATTTGTCCCTCAGGTTTTTTTACTTATTCATACATTCCCTCACGACCATTTTGGTAGCTTCAGCAATTTGCTGACATTTGTGAGTCCTTATATTTACACTATTATTTTTCATCTTTATACTGAGACGATGACTGTTATTCTCTCACTGATAAATTCTAAAACTGCAGAAGAAGTAATATCCCAATATTTGCGGGCTGTGTCGACACCACATGGTAGTTGCACTTTTCAGGAGGTGCACGTGATGCTACGTGGAAGGTTACCGCTTAGGGTTAAAAGGGGTTTCCAGTTACCTCATAAGTTACTACATAGGATTTCCCACAAAGGTCTAAATCAAGCATTATGTGAGCAATTATGTTAAAGCATTATCTAAATTAACTTGAATTTTAATGGCCTCTGGAATATAAAAACTGTGTGTGTAAAATTACCAGTCAAATCTGATAAAAAAAAACAACTGCTTAAAAGGTTTGCGCCAACCGATGTTTAAGACTTTTTTTTCCCTTCTGACATCATCTTTGCCGTTGCAGAATTCTGCCGTCAATTTTAATTCAGATTGCTTTGCCATGGCTCTCTCATGTCTGGTACCGGTAACTCTTAGACTGATCCTATGTGTTAAGTTCATTGAGTTCGTGACCTTTTCCATGGCACTGCTAGTGTGGGTATCAGGTGAGATCCTTCCATATGTGTGGGGTATGTATTTAACTTTCACTGCACAACCACTTTACCTTTTTATTTTTCCTTTAGACCTTCTTGCCTTTTGTCCATCGTGTATTTATATCCCCTCTGTCCTCCCCTCCCCTCTCTTTAATTCTTCCGTACTTTAATGACCAGCTGTGCATGTCATCTTGTATGACACTACTGTAGTACAGTTGGAGGTTAGAATGGTTTGAAAATACTTTATAGAACAAGACAAAATGACCTCATGTCTGCCCAATCCCCCCACCACTCAGCTTGAGCTGTAGCAGTTTATACTGGCACAGAGGCAGAATCACAGCTATGACACCCCTATGTATCTCATTCAACCATAGAAAATGGAGCTAGTGAACCGAGGAGCCCCCCCAACACTTGGCTCTGCCTGCACCTGCAGACCCAACTGATGGCTGGAAAGCTCTGAGGAAAAGGGGGGGAAGTGAGCCTGAGGTCAGAAGAGGCTTGGATTCAGTTTAAGAGCAAAGTTTGCACAAGTGACAAGGAAGTAGCATTAAAAGAGGTACCTAATCAGATATGTATAAAATAAGTGAAAACAACTCATCTTAAAAGTAATTTATGTGCCTGATGTGCCTGGTGAATTATTTGTGCAGTCAGGATAGGGAGAAGGAGAGTGAATAGGGGTTACCAGAGGACCATGTTGCCCCCCCTGCAGGTCATTCAGTCATTCATAAGATGAGGCCATTTTATAGACCTCCCCCTGCCCTCGCTTTTGTTGCCGTTGTGTCCATCAGCGGAAGTGAAAATGGAAAATGGAGATTAATGGTAGTCATGCAAAATGGACGACTTGTTTGCATAAAGGAGATGACCATTTTCTACCTTTTTAAAAGTTTGAATAGCCGTGGATGTTTTCTTCACAGAAACACACCTTTTCTGTCAGCATAGATTTGAGATGTTTACAGATGTGCTCAACTTGGAAAAAAAAACAAACAAAAAACAGCCCCTCTCCCCTAGTGGGGCAGCCATCTTTAATCCAGTAAAGAGCACGGGGATTTGGTCGCCCCTGTCCTGCCTGAAGGCCCTTTTGAAACCTCTCGGCCGTGAGAATGGGGGCTTGGGGTTGGAGGTGTGGGTTGGGATGTGTGTAACTGTGCAGCAGGGGCTGGGGACAGTCTTTGTAAATTTATTTAATCTAATTTGAGCTCGTTTGCCCCTCAGGCACTTGCTTTGTCTCACCACTGCCTGTGTTTCAAACATCAGTCGGTGCTGGAAAGAGCATTACATGTCTAGGGCTTGTTTAGTTTAATGCAAACCTGCAGGGAGATAACTAGTAGCATCCAGTGAAAAAAGTGACTCTGTGTGGGTTTGTGCAGTAAAATTAAATTAAAATATAAAACTGATACAGATTTGGGATCTGAGGACTGTTACACAATAAGGTGAAACTTTCTTTTAGAAATTAACCCCCCCACACCCACCCCCCACCAAATGACTCCTTATTAAGGGAAGTTGGAAAGGGACACTCAAAATTTTGATTAATACCTGTCTGACAACTTCACACAGATGTCACTGTGTGTATGCTGCTCGTGCTCACGTAATGTAAATGAATCACTCACAAGCCTTTCTTTGGCGTTTCCCAACTCTGATTAACACATGGTGATGCTGTTGCTTATCAAATGGGCATTACCTCATTAGTGCTTGCCTTTGAATTTACCCCTGAATATCATTACGGTCTCATAATCCCTTTTTAATGGATCAGTGAGTAGGACAGTAGTTCAACCAACCGATGAATGTGACAGCCTTTCTCACCTAATGCTCCTCGTGTTTGACGTGAACTGAAAATTGGATTGATTTGTTTAGGAAACTGAGTAGTAACTGTGTTGGCATTGAAAGACTGATCGTCAAAGGTGTTTGCTTAAACAGCTGGCCATCATCTAGTCAAAATATCTAGACGTCGCTTATCTCTTTTCTCTTTATCTTACTCTTTCCCTTAGCTTTGTAATTTTAGTGTATTCCCCTCTGCCCTCTTTTCTAACTTAAGGCAATAGGTGGTGAAGGGCTGGAATGCGGCCGGGGGACGTAAGGAGTTAACACACTAAGGTGTAAGGGCTGCTGCCTGCGCTTCTACGCCTGCAGATGTAACAGTTTAGTGCCAACAGCATTCCCACCTTGGAGCCTATATAGAATTTTATTGCCTTTTTTTTAAAGTATTATTTCTTTAGACCACATGCGCTATAGACACAGGGAGAGAAGTTGGGAGGGTCAAGTACAGTAGGCTCGACTCTGTGTGTGAGTTTGGTGAGAGAATTGCTATTTAAGTGACATTGCCAGCAACATAATATAAAAGATACAAATTGTAGCTCTTAAGCATGTGCCCCTCTCTCTGTCTCTCTCTCACCCTCTCTCTTTCTCCCTCTCTCCCCTTCCTTGCTCTCGCTCTCTCTTACTTGCTCCCCTCCCCTCCCCTTCCTCCTCCTCCACTCACTCTCCCCGTCCTACTCTGCCTCTCAGGTTACGATGACTGGGGGGTTTTCTTGCTCTCATCTCGTAGAGTGTCTGTGTGAGTGTGGGGTGGAGGCGGTGGTGTGACTGACTGACTGTGTGTGTGTGTGTGTGTGTGTGTATGTGTCTCCCTCTG
>VVHJ01033868.1:18320-34128 GCA_015107715.1 Tylochromis polylepis
CCTTTTTTTCTCTTTTTTCCCCCCCCCCCCCCCCCCCCTACCTTTTTCCCTCACCCACTTGAACAGTAAATAAGCTTTTCCATTTGTATACTTGAACCTCGCATACAAAGCCAAGCTTCTGGCTCTCTGTGTATTCTATCTTTTCATTTAATCACAAACTGACTCAATCATGCTGAGATTGGGGTTGTGTAAGGGCCATACCATCTGTGGCAGGACTACTTGTTGCTCTTGTCGCTGAAGATGTGTCCGTTTGAGTAGGTATTTGACCATGCAGTTTCAGTTTAGGTCAATTTTATTTATATGGCACCAAATCACAAGTCTCCTAAAGACACTTTCTATTGTAAGGTAAAGCCCAAGCAATAATACAGAGAAACCCTGGTGGAGGTCTCGTCCTGTTAGAAGGGAGTTTTTTCTTCCCACTGTTGCCAAGTGCTTGCTCATAGCATGTCGTCTGAATGTTGGGATTTTCTCTCTGTTATTCCAGAGTCTATAATATAAAGCTCCTTGAGGTGACTATCAGTGTGATTATAAATATATAAATAAAACTGAACTGAATCGTTTTAAACCAGGAAAAAAAACAGTGAGACAAACAAACTAAAATAAGCAAAAGGATGAAGGACGCCCTTCAGGCCCTCAGGGAAGAAAACCAAAGGCAATAACATGCTATTATATAACGCGTGGCTAGCTTACTTGGTGTGGTCTCTGGTGTAACTTGCTAACCTAAATTTGTCAGATACAATAATAGGACTTTCCACACGAACATTAACAAAATTCTTAATGAGACTCTTCCATCAGAGCAATGTACCATGTGTAGAACTCTTTAAACTTAGCTCAGCGTGGTAGAAAAAGGAGGCGCTAACTTGTGGCACTACTTTGTCTTAATTACTGTGTTAAACTGACATGAAGGAAAACACCGGATTAGAAAGAAAAAAAAACTGCCCAACCCTCCTCTACCTACAGTTGTTTCATATACTTTGACAATGGTACAGCAGAGGGTACCAAGCACCAACACATCATAACATTATATATAAAATATATTGCTTTTAAGTATTAACGCTAATTTTAAATCATGGAAGCAGAAATGGGCCTCTTGAACTTTCTAAATTCCTGTCAGGTTACTGAAAGTATGATAACTGTGTGTGAGTGATTGCCATGGATGCCTACATAAAGTTCTTGGTTTAGACTCAAAGAACTAAATAGCTGAGAATATGAATGTTTAAATACAGACCACCTTCAGAATGGGAACACACCCATACATAAATAAAATGTGACCTTTTGTGTTTTTTAATCATTTACCTCCTAATGTACTCAAAACCCACTCATGTTTCCAATAGGCTGCTTGTGGGCCCACAAGTCATTCCCACTTTGAAGTATTTTGGACCCGGATTCATTTAATTACACATTAAGATGCATCCATAATATTGATGGGGTGGAATGACAGCCATGGCACTACAAAGAGTCTCTCCCCAGGTCCAGGAGAAACATGTGGGGTTTAACTAATAGCTGCGAATGCACTAACTCCAGGTTCATGTTTCACTGAATTGAGGCCATTCTTCTTCATTAAAGTGGCCTGCATTGTACCCCAAACACACCACATTCCAGTGAACAGGAAGCTTAAACATCTGAAGTTTTTATAGTTTTTAATATTGAACAAAACAAAGATTCTGATTGTGCCTGTCACAGTGAAAGGTTTTGTAGCCATAAATGTGCTGGAACAGTGATCTCTCTTCACTACTTTGCACTTGGGTTTTCTCATTGGAATTTTTGCATAAATCTTACACCAACTTGGGCATTTTGGTCAAACAAATCAATGGAGTTAAGAGTCTGAAAACACCAAGGTTTGAGTCTTTTCCCAGTGCCTACCCACAGCCAAGTAAATGTACTGGGACAGAACTCCCCTTCAGTCGGCTCAGTGTGGCTGACGGGTGGGCCTTGATGGGTACAAGTGCTGCCCTTGGCCTGCCGGGCACAGCAGGCCCTGACACAGGCTCTCCTCAGTATAAAAGTCCCTCGTCAGCCTTCATGGCAGCAGACCAGCTGAATTCCCTCAGATTACAGAAATATTTGGACAAACCTCCATATTAATCTAAGTCCTCGTCTTATTCATTTTTTCCTCTCTGAAAGAAGGAGTGTAAAACATTGTGTCTTTATCTCGTAATCAGATCAGCTTGTAGCTTAGCGTGTTTAATATCTCTACAATGTTTATTTCTTTCTTTCAACAGTTCTCCTATGGTAGAGTAATAACTATATACTAAATAATTTTTACTGTTATTGCAAGTCATGCAGCCTACAGTTGCAGAGCAGCCTACAGAATTCAAACTATGCTGTTGGACTATAATTCCTCTCTTTTTGCCATTGTTCCTCTGTGACTTGGCTGCCATAGAGATGGACTAGGCAAATAGCGAGGGAGCAAGAGAGAGAATGAACAGGAATAAGGGGGGATTTGAGGTGCTTTGAAATGGCTATTGTCCTTAATAGCAAGGCCTTTTTATGAATGACTGATTTACTTTAGAGGAGCATGGCATCTGGTTTGTGTTTGACTTGCATCTTGTTTTGGGAATGTGAACCCCCTCACCTCCAAACTCTGTGTTAACTTGGGCAAGATTCTCCTCTGTGGGCATGCATGCGCTGGTGGACAAACATGTGGCTGTTAGAGATACGCAAACTCTCGGCTGTCATCCTGCCTTTTTACATAAGAAGTCTTTCATGTGTGCTCTTAGGTAATCTGCTACTTTTCAGTCACAGCTGATAAATGTATAGACTGCCACTCTGGAATGAACACGACTTAAGCCAGATGCAGACTGTTTGCCACTGATGAAATGAAAATGTGGGCCAATCACAACCAGACAAGACTTTTGTTGCCTTCATACCACTGGGGGTTTTTTTTTCCTCTCACTCTCTCTTCAGACTTTCACCTCTTAACCCCTGTGTGTGGGTAGCCTTAGGTTGCTGAGGTTAGGTTAAACAAGCCACCATCAAAGCCATAACACCACTCAGGTCGGAGGAGGGTCAGGACGCAGCAGAGTGTGTGGTTTGAGGCCCTAACAAGAGGGCACAACTGCCAACCAGCCAAATACTGCTGCCCTGCATGGCTACACAAGCAGCAACTCTATTATGTTCAGCTTTACTCGGTGCACAAAGCACAGCTGTCTGTGTAGCCATACCAAATTACTGAGCAATGCTGCATGTGCTGTAGGAAAGCAAGTAAAAGAGCTGTTTTTCCACAAGTAGGAGAAAAAAAAATACCCTCATGAAAGCAAAGATTAGTAGGGTGTTGAGGTGTGCTAAAAGTGTTGATTGCCATTAATCTGAAAATTGCACATCTTTTATGTACCTGGCAGCTGTGCGTCTGAAAACTCCATAGTGGCCTTTTTGTTTCAGTCCTTTTGAACCCCGGGCATGCTGCGTTCCTCCCATCCATCCCCAATATTCCTCCCCCTGGCTTAACCATGATGAGTACAGTAAGGGCTCATTTAAAGGGTCATTAGAGCTAATCCTTCAAAACAATGAGGAAGGAGAAACAATGTGCTCCCTAGTCCTCTGACTCTGTCCAGTAATAAAGACCTCTTGTTTGCTCCACAGATGTATAGAAGTTGCCTGTTCTACTGATATCACGCTACATGACATAAATAAATGAGTCATTCAAAATGAAAGGTTTGCGAAAATGACATGAAAATGATCTGAGGGGGATCGTGAAATTGGAAACATGAATTTGAACGACGCAGTGATAATAACAGAAGATGGATTCGGAAGCCTACTAATAACTTTCAGATTTCAGAAGTCATTCATATTGTTTTGTGTATTTAAAGTGTACGAAGTGCATAATTTATGCCGAGCCCTAAATGTGCCTGAAGCCATTAACTCTTTGTAACACTTTGTTAAGCTTTTGTACAAAACAAAATACACACACATGTGTGTTTGTACACACACAACTAATGGAGTTCTTTCTGACATCTAGCGGTAATTAGGTGTTTAAACTATCCTGTCTGTTTACACACTCTCAGACTTTTCAAATCTGGAGCAGATGTTTTTATTATACATGTTAAATAGAGCATCTTAAACTATAAAGCATACCATACTGCTCTAGAGCACTCACAGGATGTTTTCTATATTTAAAACAAGCCAAATTAAATCTTCATGTAGAGTGGACTTGTCTGAGGCAGTAATTGCTGCAGGGCTACTTTTTTTTTTATTCTGATAAAAGCACCATGATGTAGAGTCTGCATGGAAGACTACGCATCCTTAGGCAAATTGCATTTTTAATTCAAGTAAAATCCCATTTTTTCCCTCTCGCTCGCTCTTGCTCAGCGATTTGAAAACTTTCTGCATGCACTAAAGGTCACAATATAGCGTGCCATCTTTGCTTTGTAAACAGCAGTCGCTTATCTCGACACTCTGACATGTCCTGTCACTCAGCTGCTCATTTCCTCTAGAGGCTTTACGCTCCATATGTCACATTAACATGAGGAAGTCAGGGTACTGAGGATGTGATGCCAGCATATACTTGGGTTTTCTGTGATGACGGGTCACTTTGAGAAGGATGATCGAATGATCCAAGACCTGCTAGAAGTCCTTTTGCTCCTAAGTGAACCTCAGATGGCCTAGTGAGCAAAGTGGATCAGGTGAAATGGAGTTAGTATGAGCAGTAGTCCAGAAAAAAGGGGAGGGGGCCTGCATAATAACAGCCCTCATTCTATTGGGGGGGGGTTTTGTGTGGCACTTTATTAGCCCTGCGGTCTCAGTCATTTCAGACAGTATAGCTATTGACTCACTGTAGATCAGCACCACAAGGTTTGTATCAGACACCACAATGAACCTTCTTGTCTGTTTTGTCTAAGATGCAAGAAGAGGCCATTGCTTGGAATCGTTGGCATGTAAAATTGAATTTGCGCTGGGTGCTAACATTACACTCGCTGGCCGACTGGCTTACAGCTGATGTCAGGTCTTCCGCCACTCTGATAGAAACAGAGACTTGAGATTTGTCTAGATATGGGTTATGTGTCTTGTATATGGGAAGCGTTCCCAATTTGTGTAGGAGGACTTGGACCCACACGGCAAGAGAGTGTGTTTTTGTGGGATAAAGGGTCGTCTTTGAGTTTCTGCCTGTCACCATATGTTTGTAAAGTAGTTTGTGTTGTGTGTGTAGCTCACTGCAAGGTTCTGTGCACTCTGCCACCCCGCACCAGAGGGGTGTTTGTCCAAACGGCGCCAATGTTTGCACAGGGCTGTCACGATGACTGGGCTGGCTGGCTAGTCCAGACACAGCTCGTCTGAAACATAGTACACCAAAGTACTCTTAAAGCTCTGTCTGAAGCTCTGCTTATCATATCTAACATCTAACTGGAAGAGCAGCTGAAATAAACAGCGTGGTAGAGCAGGATCAACATTGGGAGGTGTTAGGTATTGGAGATGATTTGCATCTATCTGATACATGACTAGAGTAGGTGTTTTAATGTCCTGATGCAAATTACCAAACAGAATCTTTACCGTCCTCGACTACTGCTATCTGCACCATCAGAACAACGCAGGTTAGATCATTCTCAGCCGTGCGATGGATCAAAACACTTCATTAAAGATACAAATCATTTATTAGGGTCGTTACTCTCTGCTGATTTGGACAGGCCTTTTGTGGAAATGATGGTATGGGCGGAGCCATCCAGTGGGGTTTGGCTCAGGTGTCATAGACCTGCCATTTGTTTTCAGGCCATTAACCCAGAATAGGGAGCAGTGTGGTGCCACTCAGTGGGACTGCTGTCCGTAAGGCACTTTTTCACAGGTGGAGTTCTCATTATTATAGCGTCACGGTTCATCTCATAGCCACAAGCCATTCTTTCACATATATTTTATATATATATTTGAAGGCATCTTTGAATTCTTTTTACATTTTTTAAACTTTTTTAACAACACTACCGGTATAATGTTTTGAATTTCTTAAAACTGGCTTTTCATTGGTATGGGCATAAAGTCTGAGCTCAGGTTTGTAGTAGTATACATTTTACTTTACTGATGACTGGAATCTAGTCAAAAGCATTCGGCTATGATGACTGTTATGGTGAGCAAGAGGCTGCCAAGTGTGATGACTCAGTGGTCATCTGTGATTCCCGACAGTGGCGTTGCGGTTAATGTAGTGGAACCCTCTCCCCGCCTCCAGTGCCTTTTTTTTCTCCCCCCACTGGCCCTGTGTCATGCTTGAC
Organism: Tylochromis polylepis; assembly: GCA_015107715.1. Classification (NCBI taxonomy): domain Eukaryota; kingdom Metazoa; phylum Chordata; class Actinopteri; order Cichliformes; family Cichlidae; genus Tylochromis; species Tylochromis polylepis. The sequence continues at coordinate 24,515 of VVHJ01033868.1, forward strand.
TCACCAGGGGGTGACTTTTGAGTGGCAGGTAAAAGGGGGGCCATGATTGGCTCATGCAGGCGAGTGGTTCTGGGTGTGCAGCCAATGGCCTAATCTCATCACAGTTAGCTAAACAGCAGCTGTCCATTAGAGATGGAGACTTTTCGTGCACGAGTGTGTTGTCTGACAGGGTAGAAGAGTGGAAAACCAGGAAACGGTACAGAGATATAAAGAGAAAACGCCAAAAATAGGGGACTCGCGGGATTCTCTGAGGTGAGATCTGTGTTTCTAGATCTTCAGTGTATTTGTTTTTGTTTAACTTTGACATAGTTGAGTATTTTCTTTTCTTTCAGATCAGAGAGTTGAGGTTGAGGGAGTTTGTATTCAGTATTAATGGAGTTTCCATCTGCACACAGCATATATTTGAACTGCTGAATAAGTTTTCCTTGCTGGACCGTCAAGGGCTAAAGCTTGGAAGAATCTGTACTGGCTTCCCTGTTTATGGATAAACTGTTCTGTTTGAGTGTGATTTGTGACCATCTGCACACAAGTTACCTGAAGTAAATGTGCTTAAATGTTCCAATGGGGATTCTGTCTTTTTGCAGGTGTAATGCAGTTTTCTCTTCCACCACTGTAAAACCGACCATATAGTTTCACCTCCCACAATGCTTATTGTTGTAATGTCTCCATACATTTTCCCCTCTTGTCTCCCCACAGTCCACCACTGCTGCGAGAGCTGCACAAGTGTGAGTGAGCGGTCCGGCTCGTTCTCTCCCTCCCCTTCTCTCCATTAATCTCCTCCATCTACCCATCCTCTGGTCTGTTGTTTCAGTCACCATGCTGATTCACTGGCTGTCCTGGTTGGCCCTCCTGTCGCTGGATTGGGCTCCAGGCAGCTGGGCCTTCACCACCACCAGGGCTCAGGGCCTCAGGGGTCGCATCCAGAGAGACCGCAGAAACATCCGGCCCAACATCATCCTCATCATGACTGACGACCAGGATGTTGAGTTGGGTAAGGCTGCCTGGCAGAAACCCCTGCTCTTCCTGGAAATTTTCATTTGGCTTCTATTTTTTTTCCCCTATTTAAAAAAAAAAAAAATAAGTACACAGTTTATCTAAAATTCTGTGTTTTTCCCAGTCTTCAATCCTCTCTGTTCTAATGTGTTTCTTTGTCTTTGTGGTGATTTGCATCAGGACTTCTGTAGTCTTTCGTGGCACATTAAATATTAAATAGAAGCCATAAGCCACACTGGAATAGCCATCTGGTCTCTCGTGTGCTGAATTGTAATTATTTGCCTTTCAGAGGACTGAATCAGAGATTAAATAAATAGGAATGAAAAACAGTATTTGCTTGTGTTTAAGAAGGCTGCACTGTAACTGTACAGCACTGATCACATTACCTTGCCCTCCAGGTTCTCTACAGGTAATGAATAAAACCCGCAAGATCATGGAGGATGGTGGCACTACTTTCACCAATGCCTTTGTCACCACACCCATGTGCTGCCCGTCACGTTCTTCCATGCTGACGGGCAAGTACGTCCACAACCACAACACCTACACCAACAATGAGAACTGTTCCTCCCCTTCCTGGCAAGCTCAGCATGAGCCACGCTCCTTTGCAGTCTACCTCAATGAAACTGGCTATAGAACAGGTTTGTGAATGCACGCTCACACAAATATAATTGAGGCCTCTTTATTTCATGCCTGTGGTGTTTTCTTATTATTTTTATGGAAAGTGGCAGTTTTGATGGCGATGATGGTTCACCTGTATAAGGTTCTCGGTTCTGATTAACAGAGTGTCAGTCACTACTAGCTCTAATCTCCTCCTGGCAACTCCATTCATATGTTAGTCAATGCAAATTTATACAGTAAGCTAGACTCCACAAACCTGCCTGCCTGCCTGGCTGTCTGCTGTGAGAAATGCAAACACGTTGAGCGTGCCAGGTCGATGCCGTGTCTCATCAGACACTGTTTGCCCGAGTGATGGGCAGGCGTTGAACTAGGCAGCTCAGTGGGGTCCTGTGGGCTGGAGCTCGACCTGTGGTTTTGGAGTCGATGCGTTAGTCTGCAATTAGCCGTCTCTGGGACAGCCTGGCTTCCTGCCCAGCCTATCCGAGAATGCTGTCAGTGAATCCAGGGAAAAGGAGACAAGCAAAAATGTTAAGCATCACATAAGCACAGATAAAGTCACACAGACACACGCAATTAAGTTTTTTTGTTTTTTTACAGGCATCGCCTTAAGGAAGCAGTGCTTGTAGACTGCATATATAAAGAAACTGCATATTAAAAGAGGCCCATCTCTCCCTTCTTTCTCTCATCTTTTCTTCTGCAGCCTTCTTCGGCAAGTACCTCAATGAGTACAATGGCAGCTACATCCCACCTGGGTGGCGCGAATGGGTTGGATTGATCAAAAATTCCCGCTTCTATAATTATACTGTCTGTCGGAATGGTTACAAGGAGAAACATGGTGCTGATTATGCCAAGGTATGTGTTCTCATAATTCTTAAGAAAAGGCTCTATTAGCTCAGTCCCTAATTTGTTTTGCCGTTATGACTTAATATTAAGACTTCACATGACAAATTGCAGGTTCCACTCGCTTATAAATATAGACGAAGCAGCTTATGGCTGTGTGGTGATTCAGGATGGCAGGAATTCTCTCTTGAGGATTAAAGGGAACAAGCTGAGTTGGCGCCTCCTCTTTCTGCAGGATCCCTTTATTATGATGTGCCTTTCCTCAATATTTAGACACTATAAAAGTGGTGCATCTTTATGAGAAGCCAACTTGCCAACGTGACAAAAACCGTCCTGCACTTGTTTTTGTTTCTCACTCTTATTCTTCCTCTTTGTGTCTCACTATCAAGTTATGCAGAATGGGTTTGCACTGTAATACCACTGTTTGCTACTGCTGGTGGATGAACACTGTGGTTACACTGTCTTTTTGTAGCTCTAGATGGCATCGGTCATCAATCTTCCCCAAATGTTTTTGTAAGAGCTGTCAGTTTGTTTTCGCAAGTCAGTGCCAAAATCTCCCTAGGTTGCGCAGTGCTGGATATACAAGAAATCCATGTGGCAGGCTGGCCTATGAGATGGGCAAACAAATGTTTGGATTGCTACTTCTCTGCCAACTTGGACCAAGGTGTAAAATTACCCACAGGCTTAGGCCAGTGTGTTTACATGACACGGACTTGGTCAGCAGATTGTGGTTTAAAACCAAATGGACACAATATTTTCTGTTTACTGCCAAAGCCCATCAACCTGCTGCCACTAGTACAACCACAGTTCTTTAGGTTTGGACTGGGTGAGAAGGTCAGATTATCTGTGCAGAGTGCAGCTTACACATCATGTCACTGATTAAGATGCAGACCCTCCCCTGTGATTTCATCCAGTTAGCTCCTGTTTGATTTTTCATCTGTAGGAAGACGAGTTAATTGAGGTTAAGGGTTTTGTCAAACACTCTTGAGTGAGATTTAGTTTCAGAATATCATCCAAGTAATGCTTATATTCAAATCCCATGACAGTAGAACAACAATTGTAACAGCTGTGATGTTATAAAGTGTCTCACTGCTAATTTGACAGATTTTGCAGTCTTGTAACTTTGAAAAAACAATAAATATTGTAAATGTAAACCTATAAAACACTGCTGCATTGGCTGTCCTGTAGGTCATTTAAAAACTTATGAGGATTACAAATTAAATAGATGAATGATGTTGGGAAATGAAACCATGTACTAATGGGGTGCCGTTGGGTGAGTGCCACTTACTATTACCAATCAGCTCCAAAAGGGAAAAGTGATATTCTTCACCTCCCTAACTATTTTATAGTCACTGGCCAGGCATTCCCCACGACACTGTCACTTCCTTTTGACCTGCCAGAGCTCTCAGCAGCAGTGGCTCAGATTTGGGAGCTGGCAACATAAAGTGCACGGCGGTGCTTTGCTATGTGCACATAATCATCGGCCTCCACGGGCATGTACAGCCGCCAGGCCATTAAAGCTGGTCTAGCTGTAAAACCTATTAATAGAGACAAGATGAATCAGCCAAACCCACTTCTGACATTTCAGGAAAATCACCCGTTACCCTTTGATTCTCAGCCTGGCACTCCTTTTCATTTGTTGTATGCCAGGCGGCAACAACAGGTACAATGGCTGGTCTTCTCTTGGAAACTTGGCGAACGCTACTGTAATTTCAGTTCAAGGTGGGACCTGCTGTACAGTGTTGTGACAATTTCACATTTCCTGTGTATAAGTTCTTCACATTAAGTTACAATTACATTCATCCAGTTGGTCTCTCTTTGCCCGTGATGTTTAATTTAGAGAAACACAGCATTTGGCATCTTAAGGACTGTTGTTGGCGCTTGAGCCTATTTTCTGGTTTGATCCCTGGCTGCTCCAGTTTGTATGCCAAATATCCTTGGGCAAGATACTAACCTCAAGTTGCTCTCCCATGCATCCATCAGAGTATAAATGTGTGTAAATGTTAGATGGAAAAGGCATAGAAACAAGTGCTTGTATGAATGGTTGTGAATGGGTGAATGAGGCAAGTTGTATAAAGCGCTTTGAGTGCTTAAGTAGAGTAGAAAAGCGCTATATAATAACCAGTCCATTTACCATTTATATTGCTCAAGGCCTATATCATTTTAAGAATGTCTCAGTTTCTTAAAAGATATTTTGTTATCACTTTGTGTGAAAAAGACAGAAGGAAGCAGGGAGATGTAACAGAAAGTGGATAAAATAAAGTGAAGTTAGCAGAAAGCAAATTTATCACAACATGCTATTTAAAAGGGCCTGGCCCCTCACCATCAAGTGGTGTCACATTCAATAGTGCAGAGATTCACTGATGAGGCAACTGCCCACATACTGTATACACATACACATTCTCATTTACACACACAGGCAAGCTGCCAGCTGTTGACTCGACAGATTGGTACTGTAGTGTACTCAATGGCCCCACTTCATATCCCCAATGGCCCCTCTCAATTTATTTGAAAGTGACTAGACGAAGGAAAGCAACATGTCACGGTGATTGGACTGCGAATGAGTTATGAAAGCATGTGTTGTGTAATTTATTTTCTTTTTTTTTTGGTGTATATTTTCCCTCAGTTCCACATTTATTTCTACCTTTCTCTTTTAGACTTTTCAGCCTTTTAACGGGCCTTGTTTTTGCTCTTCTTTCAAAGGACTATTTCACAGACCTGATCACCAACGACAGCATCAACTTTTTCCGCATGTCCAAGAAGATGTACCCGCATCGTCCCGTGATGATGGTCGTCAGTCACGCTGCTCCTCACGGCCCAGAAGACTCGGCGCCACAGTATGCTGAATTCTTCCCAAATGCTTCGCAGCACATGTAAGCAATACTCAGGCTCACATTATCATACATGCTCAAACATATATACACTAATCAGGGTTTTGACACGGGAATTCTAACCTTAGAGGAGAATGAAAAATGAGTGTTTAGGGCCCACATTTTGATTTCAGCCTTTGTCTCATTAACAGCCAAATTGTGTTTTTGCGATTTGGTTTGCCTAACATTATTACAGTAAGTATGAACCTCAATCCCCACGAGATGACAGGTTGCTCTGAAGCTGCTGGGGGCGACGACTTGGCAAGCGTGAAATCAAAATGATTTATCATCCCAGAGTAGCTGGGGCACGTACCATAGGGAAGCTCGGGAATAGCTTTTTAACATAGCGCTGTGCTCTATGCCAAACCCACACCGGCCTCCAGCAGCTCTCATTGAGTTAAGGCAGCGCTGCAGTACTTTGGGTCGTTCCACTGGCACTATGCCTTACCGCCTCACTGCGCGGCTGAATCTGTGGAGGCATGGTGTTTTAGAGAATTAGATTTGGACTTGAAGGCTCAATACTCCCCTTTCTTTATGTTTCCCAGAGGTTTTAGTGTTCCTGGCTCTCACTTTCTGTCACACTTAACATTCTCATCTATTTATACTACCCCTCTGTCTTTCTATCTGTATATCTCTGTTTCTGTCACTCTGTTTACCTCTCCCCATTGTTTCCCAGTGTCATCTCCTTCTCTCTTTCCAGCTCGCTCTCCTTACCCCTTCCTCCCTGCCCGTGCAATTCGCAAAGGACTTCCTGACCCTGTCCATATCAATCAGCAGTTTCGCCCTGGAGCTCCTAGGACCAGAGGAATGCATTGTGCGCTCTGGAACACCCTTTGTGACATTATTAATTTATTTTTAGCTTGAGTCTCCGGGTGAAGGGGGTGGAGCTGGGGCCCACAAGTGACTAAAAGGGTTGCCCCAGTTATTGTGTGTGTGTTTGTGTAGATTAAGTGGTGAGATTACTATAGAGAGCCCAGGTGGTTGGCATGGGTGGGTGTTTGTTTGACTATAAACTTTCATAACAGATATGGAAACACTTTTTTTTCCAGATGTTCAAAAAATTGTTTTTATAGATGGGAATATTCTTGACACTGTTCCATTTTAAATTGGATTATGGAAAGATATGACTTTGTAGTAGATGCCATCTACAGCTAGTGTGTTATGCACAGAGATGGAAAGAAAGTGCGTGGTAGTTAAGGAGGAGCCGCTTCATAAATCAAAAAAAGCGTCAGTACTTTTGACAGCACCAATAGCTGGGGATGGTTTGATGTTAATGTCATTAACATTCCTCAGGTGCTTTTACTCTCTGTCAGATGTGAACTATGTTCCCGACCTATTTTAAACGCCGTAGATTTGGTGTGGTTTCTCAGTGGCATGTCTTTCCATAGCAGGGAGTGATAGATGTTATTCTGGCCATAGATTAACAACTTGCTTTATGGAAACTCTCTAATCTTCAAGCGTGCTGTTTTTTGTGTGGGGTTTTTTTTTTTTTTTTTAAGGTTAGGAGGGATTTTAGGGTGCATGGAGTGCTCCTGTAATCCAAGGATAATGTAGACAATAAAGTAGACCTACACTATATGCAACAGTGTGCAGGTGTGACCTCTGCTATGGACTGGCATCTTTCCACTGACATCTACATTCCTGGTTTCCTGGTGCTCAGCGCCCCCATACCTTGGTGGCTCATTGCCCAGAGACAGGTCCCTTTGTGGGTCTTATTAGACCGCCTGCTAAGTGGGTGAAGAGTTCACCCTTCTCACAAAGCAGCCCTGAGGAGACGAGGACAGAAGGCAGCTCAGTCAGTGAGGGCAAAGTAGCTCTCAAAGCAAGTCTTCATTAAGTACGCAAATTTTGAGGCTTGGGCTGTTTATTCAGGGGTAGAGGCTGTTCATTTATAAAGTGGATTACTTAAAGCTGAAGGGGAATGACTTCACTGCTACTGAGATTCTGTGGGTTTCTACGTACATTAGATATACTTACTGTATATAATTTGTGTACTATTTTGCTTTCAACTGCAGAAGATTTGCACAACATCAGATGTTCTGCTTCCCTTTACTGCAAGCAGGGGAACACTTTCCTTCAGCTGAACACAAACTTGACAAACGCGAGCCCTTCTCTCTCTGTCTTGCCGTTTGTCCAGTCTTGTGATTCCCCGATTTCAAATGAGCATGACTTCTTTGCTTTTTGGTCCAGAAGTTGTTGCAAACCTGACTTTTGGGCCTATTATTTTTTTTAAGCATGTGCCAACCCTCAAATGACTTATCTTTGCCAGAAGTGTAGTGAAGCAAGGAGACTTGTGTCTGTGTGAGGAGGAGAAATCTGGTCTGAGAGAGGTGTGGAAAAACAGTCAAGGTGCTGGGTGCAAAGTATTAAGATATGTCCCTCAGCAAACTGAGCGGCTATTGATGCTTGTCAAGCACAAGTGGAAAACTGTGGCACCTGCTGCTGAGCAGAGCTTTGTGAAAAGTAGCAGACAGGTGTTTTTGGCATCTTAAATGTTTTCCCCTTGGCTGTTAGGCGCTCTGATAACTCGAATGTGGACACGTCCAAAATGTTTTTCGTACTTCTACGCGAGTTAATCGGCAACACAATAAAAATGTTTGATCTAACCCAAATAAAGCATTTTTTTAACGTACCCGTCTCCTTTCTCCTTTCCTTTTGGCCGTTTCAGCACCCCGAGCTACAACTATGCCCCGAATATGGACAAACATTGGATCATGCAGTACACGGGCCCCATGAAACCGATCCACATGGAGTTCACCAACTTCCTGCATCGGAAAAGGCTACAGACACTTATGTCTGTGGATGATTCAGTGCAGAAGGTATGAGTAATTATTAATGGATATGTAGTTACTATAAATAATTTTGTAGTCTACCATGGATCTTTTTACTGATGCTTTTTTCTTTTTTTTTTACACACAGATTTATGACATGTTAGAGGAAACTGGCGAACTGGACAACACTTACATCATTTATACAGCAGACCATGGATACCACATTGGTCAGTTTGGATTGGTCAAGGGCAAGTCAATGCCTTACGATTTTGATATCCGTGTGCCATTTTTCATGAGAGGACCAAATGTGGAGCCCGGTGCAGTGTAAGTAACTACGTAAATTTTTCTGTCACTATAAAAACTTTCAGTAAGTCTTTACTTCACTCTTGTTGTCTTCTTTTAGTAAATTTCTGTTATTTAAATCCATCAGTTTTATCATTTAAAATCTCTCTTGCAAAAATGAAGTCTTTTATGCTTGTACTGTTTCAGAAACCCTCATCTGGTGCTAAATATTGACCTGGCTCCCACATTTCTCCACATTGCTGGACTGGAGATCCCTCCAGACATGGATGGAAAGCCCATCCTTAAATTGCTGGAACAGGAACGGACTGGCAACAGGTTTGTGTGGATCCATTATACCATGCTGTAATGGATATTATGTACATGTAATTCCACAGTGTGCATATGTGCGACAACTCTTGTCTATTGGCTTCTATTGACCAAATGCAAATTTCCATAGCCAAAATGATGGCTTTTGCTCCAGCTGGGCAGAGTGGGTTCAGGGCAATTTGGCAGATTTTCCTTGGCTGTGGGACTTTGGCTGGGATACACTGAAGTTCTTCATTATGAAGTTTCCTGTAGAATTTGTTTGCAAACTGAATCATTTTTTGTCTCGAGCAAACCCACTGTACTAACCGTGTATAAAAGGAATGCAAGATTATTGTCCCTTACACAATGACTCTATTTATAATAAGTCTGCACAAAAATGTTTTTACAGAAAAACTTGGCACAATCCCTTTAATACTAAAAGAGCATTACACCTGCAACGTCCTGAGCTTGCTGTGATCAGCTTCCATAATTTTGACTAGCTTTGTTCCCACCATACTGTAGCTGATAGTGAGTGCATAGGCCATATGAAGCTTATAAACTTTGTACGCTTTGTTTTCCCAGATTCAAACCAAACCGGAAACCCAAAGTCTGGAGAGACACATTCCTTGTGGAGCGAGGGTAAACCAGCTTTCTTTATTCCCTTTCCACACCACAAACACATCCGTGTCACTGCAGAGCCCTGTGTGTCACATAAACCTGATGAAAACATTTAAATGAACCCGAAATGTGCAAGGCTCGGTGCGTGTTCCCTTTTCAAGCAACACATCTGCTTTTCCCGGTTATTTGTTATCTGACAGACATTTCCTGACCAGAGTCGGCTTGGACGGCAGTGAAGTTGTTTGGCGAAGCTAAAATGCTTGGGAAATTATGACAGTTCACGCAAGGGGCACTGACACATATAACCAGGTCATTT
>VVHJ01033868.1:34233-48713 GCA_015107715.1 Tylochromis polylepis
GGGGGGCCTGCATATATTAAGTACACAATCCTATATCATAGCCCTGAACTTGACTTAGCTTGCACTGATGGAGACAGGGGGAAGATACATTTCAGTAACATGGGAGGACTAGACATACGCAAAATAAACAAAGGCTAGCCAGGTTCAGGATGATGTTACCTGAGGAATAGCTGGAAGCCTCACAGTCAATCCACTCACAGGACATGTCACCAGCTTTCCCAGAGTGGAATGCAGGAGCCACACTGCAGAAAACACTTGACTATTTCCCCAAGGCTGTTTTCTGATTCCATCCAGTGTGTGTTCTTTCACAAACCCTGTCAGCTCTTTATTTAAGCTCCTCTGCCACAAGATATATGTTGCAGAAAATGATACCTCCAAGCTGTCAGTCCACTTTTGTTCACTGAACATGCTTAGCTGTGCTAATGCCAGGGGTACACTGACAGAAACATGACAACCGAGGAGGGAAATAATCCCGTCAAGCTCGACTTTACGATATACAGTTGCCCGAGGGTTAAAAAAAAAAATAGGTTGAAGCCACTAGAAAAGAAAGGCATGAGGGTACTCGTATGAAAACAAAAGGCAAGAGAACAATCGCTGGAAGGAGAAAGAATCAAATGAAACATGCTATATATTACAGTGTCACATTCTTCTTTACAGCAGCTGTTACTGCTACATCACCGCTATCATTTCCTCACAATCATGTATTCAAGAGAATAAAAGAAGCTTTAGTTAGCTTTGCTGCTGCTCATGCTGGCCAGCGCCTGCTGGCGTTTAAATCTGTTCCTCTGTTAAACTCTAAACTCTTTTTAAATGACGTCCACAGGTCCACGTTTCTTTAAGTGATAAGATTAGCCTCCATTAACTTGACTCTTTTGCTTGGGCGCAAATCTACTCACACAAACACAGTAGCTGAAGTTTTATCTGCTGTTCCTGCACCAGTCATGTGATATGTTCTCTGATTTAATAACCTCACATGACCTTACAGTACTACATCTGAACCTGTGAAATGCTGAATGACAGCTGGGACTGACTGTGTTGTTTAAAACTTCATCTACGTAATGCAGCAATCAAGGAGGGACTTTAACAACTGTTAGCTCTTTAATCACTCTTGGCTGAAGGCAAGATACGTCAGCCAAGCTAGCTGTGTGAACACTGGCTGGTTCCCGCCAAAGAGACACCGCAGTGGCCCTCCTATTTAAGGGGAGAGGTTGTTCTGTGCCTCACTGGCATCTTCATTCTGTCTGTGGGCTGTGACTAGTTGAGGTATAATGGAAGAGAGATGGCAGCAAGGACAGTGGTGTTGGCATGGCTATAGCAGAGACTTAGCCAGCGTTTGTGGTGGTGGTTGTAAAGTAAAAGGGGACAGGGCAGTTGAATTTGATGCCAAGCTGAGGTCAAATGGCTTGGCCTGGACCTAAGCAGTGGTGTGAGGCTAAGCTGAACTCCATACCCAGACCCTCCTTATGTAGTACACGCACTACATAAGTTATTCATTCGCTGGCCATGAAAACGCACAGGGCTGGCTATGACAGAATGTGAAAACAGGAAAGTTTCATTCACCTCGTTTAGTAAACCAACTCCCTGGAAAAGTCACTTGCTTGATACGGTTTTGCTCTTCTTGTTTTGTCGTGCAGGAAGATCCTGAGAAAAAAGGATGATTCAGTGAGTACTCAACACAGCAACAGCCTCCCCAAGTACAAGAAGGTCAGAGAGACTTGCCAGCAGGCTGAATTCCAGACACCGTGTGAACAGCCCGGACAGGTAAAGGAGAAACACCCATTTACACACAAGCGCATTTCTTCTTTCTGCAAACCTTTGACCACATGAGTGCCCTGATATATCCACTAAAGAAAGCCGATGCAATTATTTTGAAGTGACCTCTTAGCTGCCTTTTGAACTGTTCTACAAAGCCACAACTGGTTTATAATTGGACCGCTTTACACCGTTTTGTGGTGCGCTAATTGGTACATGCCTTTGATCTATGCCCATGAATTTTCTGGCAGACCAACAGCCAAATAGTAAAGGTTGTGGCCCCGAAACAGACAGGCCAGAATAAGACAAATTATTACAAATGTCTTGTAGTATTCAATAACAGGCCATTTCTAAGGGTCTGACTAATGCAGTCCAGATCCATCATAACGAACACCTCACTGTGTGTGTAACAATCGGTGATTAACAGGAGCAATAGGCATCAGAGGTGTATACTGCATCATATAATGCAAGTGAAAGTGTGGGCTCATTATGTGTGGAAAAAGTGCTCATAAGTACATCTAGTGTGTTGAAGTGATTGCAAGTAGCTTCTTATTAATGGTTTAACTGTACTCTCACATAAGCAACCTGGAGGCCAGTGAAATGTTTCTTGCTCAAAGCGAACAGGTGCTTTATCTCTCCTTTTCATTTGTGCTAACAAATTTTATTACAGTTATCTCATTTTGTTAATGTGCACGGTGGAAAATCTGAACATGGATCGGTATCAGGGTGATATCCTGATATTGTATAATATGTTATTCTGCTTTTCTGCTGCTGCAGTGATACTCTTATACCTTTAAAGCACTCGCAGGAGGGTGGGGGAGGGAGAAGGAGAAAGAAAGATGGAGATTGTTCTCCTCCTTCAGTGACAATACATCTCATTCTCTCTCACGTCTTGTCTAATGCTGATGTAACAGCCCTGTTTGGTCTGTAAGCTCTTCCAAAAGAAACCCGATCTGCCTTATAGCCCTTTGTTTGGACCCTCGTTCCCACACTCAGCCCTCATCATCTATACCAAACTTTACAGATGTGTCTCTTTCGTTTACTCGAGACCCAACCAGCGGCACTACTCACAGCAATTAGCTTCAAAACTTTCTTTTCCCGGTGTGAATTCATGTTGGGAAAGGGCACGGGGGATGTCTGTGAGTGTATGGACATGTATTTACACAATTACACTAGTGACGCACATAGTATAGACATGCCCAATGTGAAAACGATATGGGTCTCCACTTTGTTTTCTAGAAACCAGACAGACCCGATTCATCTCATGCTTTAGTTTTGGTTGATCTTTCTTGCTGCTTTTGGATGCCGTTCTTTCCCACAGGCTCTGATCTGATATGTCTGTTAGAAGCATGTGCTCATTTTCCTAAAGGTTTAGTTGTGAAATCTCAAATCGTGCTGTCATATCATTAACATCTATAGCACTAATTAGCCATACCGAAAAGAAAAATAAATGTGTTCAGTGCTGTTGCAAGGAATTATTTTTTTGCAAGTCTGCCATGCTACCAAAAGTAATTCTTTCTGCGTTGGTTCTTGACAGAAATGGCACTGCGTTGAGGAGATCACAGGGAAGTGGAGGATACAGAAGTGTAAAGGTGGTTCCAAAGAAGGCTCCAGGAAGAGAGCCCGCAGCCTGAAGCCCCGTAACAGTTACGACAACAGGGAGAGGGCCTGCGACTGTGGAGACACACAGTACAAACCATCCAAGACCGAACGCCGCTCCCAACGACAGTTTCCTTCCTCAACAAGCCGGCGTCAGTATACGCAAACCTGCTCTTTCTTCTTGTAATATAGAGGGACAGTAATTTAATTGAAACCATGGAAAAATAGATATACATGTGTGTAAGATTATTTCACTTCAAAAAGAAGAGCTTTTGTTTTCTTAAACAGTCCCATTAATGTCTGTCCCTCAGTACTAGAAAAAGAAATCTTTAAAGCCTCATGTTTTTATTCCCCGCAAGGGATTTTTTACGCTCTAAAGCACGACGCATGCATGGAAAAAGCAAACACTCTGCAACAGGTCCTGGAATTTATGCTCTGGACGTGCCTTTGTGCATGCGTGGGCTGTTGGGACTGTGTTATCAAATGGTCTGATGCCGTCTCATGTTGCTTGGAAATGGTACAACTAAAGTATGAAGATGTAATAAGCTTTAAAGATCCGGATAGGATATCCTACCAAAAATCAGTTGGTGTTTTAGGACGTTGGCTTTTACTTCATCGCGATGTTGAAATAAGGTGGAAATAAGAGTAAAAAGAAATGCATAGCATCCTTTTTTCTTTTTAATAGGTTATCGCCCGCGTTTCGTCCACACTCGACCTGCCAGGTCTCTGTCTGTGGAGTTTGAAGGTCAAATATATGATATTGACCTTCAGGCAGACGATCAGTCAGCTGTCCGTCCTCGTGTCATCTCCAAGCGTCACTACAACCCAGAGGAACCAGAATATGAGTTGGGGTCTGACGATGGTTCAGAGGAAATGCTGGCAGATGATACAAATGCAGTCGGATACCCGAACTCTGTGAAAGTTACCCACAAGTAAGCAATCAGATTTCGCCTCTCACTTACATTTCTCTGTGTCAGTAAAGTAGTATATAGCCGGGGGTTTTTTGCATCTTTTTTAGGTGTTATATCCTCATGAATGACAGCGTCCACTGCGAGAGAGAAATCTACCAGTCCCCCAGAGCATGGAAGGATCATAAGAGCTATGTGGACCAGGAGGTGAGCGGATGAGGTTCAATTTGAGGCTCTTGGACAGTTTTCTGGGTATTCTTTATCAAAGGTCATTGCTTGTATTGCTTATGTATTTCTAGATCGAAGCACTTCAAGAAAAAATGAAAAACCTTCGAGAAGTGAGAGGTCATCTGAAGAGGACACGGCCAGATGAGTGTGACTGTGGAAAGAAGAGGTCAGTCACTTATATTTCACCTTAAAAAAAAATCACATTTATCTCTTTGGTATTGTTTGAAAAGTTGATTTTAAGGCTTGTTTTAGGCCTTATTCCAAACCCTGCTGGATTGCATAGATTAAAAACAAAAAAACAACTTTTCTTCCACGGTCCCTTTTCTGTTCATAAAAAAACAGCTATTATAGCAAAGGACACAGAAACAAGGCAGAGAGATTGAAGAGCAGGAATGATCAACTCCATCCATTTAAGTGAGTTTCTCTTCCCCTTTTAATTATGAGTTTGCCCTATTTAGTTTCAGCATTTTATTTCTCAGTTAACACTGACCATGAAATCTGCAACTGATTGAAAATGTGCAAATGGTGTGTGTTTTGATGCTCTTTAACTGCACATCTGCATGGTGATCCCTGCATGCCGGGTATAACACGAATCCATCACTAAAGCTCCTCTTCATTTTCGGTTGCTTTGTAGCTCACAGTTGAACACTCCATCATGTACGTGTACTTTGGTGTGTTAATGATGTATGTGATCCTAAAATACACACAAGTTTCTAAAGAAGGCATGCCATCTATAAATGGTCCCTCTATAGACTTTAAATGACAAAGCAGATGTTGTCTGTGTGTGTGTGTGTGTGTGTGTGTGTCCGTGTCCGTGTCCGTGCGCGCGTGTGTCTGGAAGTGATTGAGTTGCATGGAAAGACAGAAGGATCCAGCAGAGAGGGAAATCAGTCAGTCCCTCAAACACAGTGATCAGCTTGCAGCAGGAAACACTGGGAACCGATTATGCCAATGTAAAGCAGCTGTTTCTCGCAGTGCCTGCCGTGTGTTCAGGCTGGAGGAAGAGGGGACAGTGGCTAGAATGTCATTCCAGAGGAAATTGGAAATACTGTAGTAAGGCTTTAAACATGAAAGTAAACAGGCTGTCATAGCCTGGCATCAGTGAGGCCTTCTGGAAGTCCCCTCTGTATCCCCCCATTACTGCGGCTACTGGCACCAGGGGAGGGTAGGGGCTGATGTCATGTTTACTTCACGCCTTTGTAATCCTCTCTCACGTGTCTGTCTGACAGAGAGGCTGCACAGGACATAGACGGGAAGGCCCAGTTGTACAACGAGATCCGCAGGAGAAAGAAGGAAAGGAAGGAAAAGAAGCGCCAGAGGAATGGCGATGACTGCAGCCTGCCAGGCCTCACTTGCTTCACACATAACAATGACCACTGGCAGACTGCTCCCTTCTGGACACGTGCGTTTATTAACTTCAGTCTCCAAACGTCAGCAAAATAATGATAGTTTGTTTAATCAGTGTTTAACATGATGTAGATCTGGTTGTCAGACATTTGTCAAATTTCCATTCATTTAATAAGTTTCATGTTTTTGCCTGAAATGGTCAGGATTAGGACTGACAGCAGCGACTGTGTCGTTTATTTTGTAGTGGGTGCATTCTGTGCGTGCACCAGCTCCAACAACAACACCTACTGGTGCCTGCGAACAATCAACGAGACCCACAACACGCTCTTCTGCGAATTCTCCACCGGCTTCCTGGAGTACTTTGACCTTAATAGTGACCCCTACCAGGTGGGTGAACATCTGTCTACAATCAGTCAGCTGTGCTCTCGCTCTCTCACACTGCGTTTGTCTGCTTTGTCACTCTCAAACCATTTTCATTGGCTCCTGCGTTATAAAACTCATCTATTAAAGAACATGTGGTGTTAGTAATTTTGAAGGTATTTAAATGGGACCAAGGGAATCTAACAAGAAGATATAACATCATGACAACAAAACACGTTTTGTGTCTGTGTGTCTGTGTGTGTGTGTGTGTTGGCAGCTTACCAATGCAGTATATGCAGTGGATCGAGAGGTACTGAACACACTCCATGCCCAGCTCATGGAGATGAGGAGTTGTCAAGGATACAAGCAGTGTAACCCTCGCCCTAAAGGCTTGGATACAGGTAAAAAGAAATTTAAAAATTGAATTAAAATGAAAGAATGCTCTTTCAGTCTGTTTGTTCCCCCCTCTGAGTGAAGAACTGGGTTTAGTGGTAGTTGTGATGCCAATAAAGACTGAAACAGATTCTACACACAGAAGAATCAGACTGAATGAAGTGTGTAATAAATGGTGTCGTTAATATAACTCATAATCTGAGGGATGATGTGATAATATTTGTGTTCCAGTCTTCCACAGTGTGTTTCTGCTGTGGTTTGAATCTGTCTCAGTCTCGGTCGTGTGTGTGTTTGTACATATCTGCATGGTGCATGTGTTTGGGGATGATCCACTCAGTTTACTCACATTTCAGGTGGAGGTCAAGTAATCATCACTGAGATATGCATTCCCTTTGTTTCCTGTGTTTTCTTCCCATATACCCACACACCCACACATGCACTGTGACTTCTCTTTCAGCTCAGGATCTCCCACTCTACTGGAATATATTCTGAATTTATCAAAAAAACAAAAAAAACCAGGGCCAGGTTACAGTTGTGCATCGTGGCCAATCTTCCCCTTTGTGAGTCACTGAGTGTTAGGGATATTATTTGGAGGACTCTGTCATCAGCAATTGAGGCTGTCGTTTTATTCGAGCCTGTCACGCATCAGTGCTATAGGCAGCCACAATATATTTATTTATTTTTATTACCACCTCACCAATTGGTCCAAGGATCATTAAAAGAAGATATCCCAGTGATGGACGCGGTTAATAAGTAATGTCACTATGACCTAAGCCTGTAAAGGCTGAGCTATACAGCATTTGTGTGTGGCAGGAACTGGCTGCGTTGTTTATGTCCCGAGGATAAAACTTTCATGTCTGTAATTACCAGCTGGAGAGTGGAGCACTGGAGCGGCCAAAGCTGCTCTGAGAAACCTGATTGTGTTTCAGCGCTGGCATGCTGGTCTTGTCAAATCCATGCCAGCACATGTCACAAAACAGCCTAAAATCTCTTACTTGCACTGGCTGCCCTTTCTCAGTTACGGTGCCAGCTCTGTGAACCAATGAAATGACTGTTGTGGTTCAATCAAGTGATGTTGTAGTTGGAAAATTAGATTATTAAAATTTTAACTGTGGGGTGAAATGGGTCCAGCAGAATCTATTTGCGATGTTTGACTTAACCCTCAGCAATCACCTGACTGGATAACTTTGTGTACTTTTTTACTTTTGAAGGGGATAACCTGTGAAGTGAGCCTGATCAGACCACTTAATTCTCAATCTCCACATTTCTACACCCAGCCCACTCATAAGACCTTTCTGACTTTTTCCTCCATTGTCTCCTCATTCCTCCTCCTCCTAATCATCCAATAATTGCATTTCTCCATAGCATATAGGAGCAGTGCATGAAGACGTCTTCAGTGTGAATGATCTGTTTATTTCCCTCCCACATCTCCTTGAATCAAAGCATTAACAATCGACTGCTTTTATTTTTATCAGGAGGTAAAGATGGAGGAAGCTTTGAGCCACACAGGTATTCTCCAAGTTTTTGTTTCTCTTCAGTGGCTTTTTTTTCTCCTCCCTTTAACACCTGCATGGGCCCAACTGCCTCATTCCCACTAATCCGTCATCCACGGAGTGCCGACGCTTCATCTGTGGCTGCATGCTGGGAACGCGCTAACAAAGCATAACAGATATTTTGTTTGTTTGTTTCATCCTGCGCACACAGTCTGTCTTTATCTTTACTCGCTGTGTATTGTCGGTTTGCAGCTACTTGTGTAATCAGCAGCTAAGATGCTCTCTGCCACATGTTTTCACAGCTTTGCTCAAGATGAAACACTTGTATCAGTTTCTTATGTTAAAATATCGATCATTTTTAGTATCTTTTTATAGGATAGCATGGCTATTTAAATATAATAATCCCAAGTCCTAAAAAGGAGGTGCTGGATATTTCTTTACTTGAGGCCAAGCCAAGCATCAAGTGCATGTGAATGACAATGCATGAAACCGCATCATCCCCATAATGCATCACTACATGACATTAAAGGAATAGTTTGACATTTTTGGGAAATAAGATTATTTACAGCCCTGTGAGAAAACTGATGTCACTTTTTTCATTTCTATGATGAATGCCGTGTACTGCCAGGCATGAAGAATAGAAAGAGACTTCCAGGAATCTCCTCTCATCAACTCAGTATGTCTCATTTGTTTAATCCACACAAAAGCAAAGGGTGAAAACAGACGGGCAGATGTGAGAGGAGTATCCAGCTTCTCATCTAACTTAGGCAAAAAAGAAAGTTGCCCAAAATTTGAAGCTATTCCTTTAACACTTGACATTTCATGCCATGCCAGCCACAGTCATTCCATTTTGTCCCGGTGTAACACGACATTCAGAATAGCTCTTCATATCTGCTCATGGCCATTAGCTAGCAGTAGAATGGACACTTGAGTGACCTCTCTGTCCAGCCACTGACCTCTGCACTTTTGACCTCTGTTTCTGGCACCTGCTTACCAGGCGGCAGCAGCATCGAAAGTGGTCAAAGAGGAGAACAAGCCTCTCCTTCCTGTGAGTCCCTAAAAACCTGATGTCAAACCATCTCCGTTTTTCTAGCTGCAAATAGTCCAGAAGAGAGCCCATGTTGCGAGGACAGCCACCCAAAAGCGGCTCTGACGCTTCTTTTTCTTGCACACATCAAACTGAGCTGCACAGCTGAGCTGTTGATTTAGGCTTTTGCTGCTACTTTTGTTTCCTCGTAGCGTTTTGAATTCCTTTCTCATTTTTGCTGGGAATTACCGAGCTCCTTCTCTCACTTTGCTTCATGAGCTTCATCGTTTGTTTGTTGACCATCTTTTTGTTTCCTCTGCCATTAAATTCTTTTATTCCAGGTTGCCTGACTTTGCATTTCAGTTGAGCCCAGGCCCTTCATTAACTATAACATTACATATTACTTGTTAGTATATTATAATGGATCAATGAATTTTTTTTTCCCCTTCTCAGACTTTATTTTTATTCTGAATTAGCAAAGAGCCAGCATGTGTTTGCACTACTCATGGCTTGAGCTCAGGGTGAATACTGTGTTTTTCTAATGCTACTTTTGAAGCGTGTGTGTGTGTGTGTGTGTGTGTGTGTGTGTGTGTGTTGCTTGAGGCCTCAGACTCCTATACGTTGGCTGCTTTTGTGAGAGTTGGGAGCTGAGCATGACTGCATGCCGTCTGAGTGAACCTGAAAAGAGCTCCCCGTTTTCTGCTCCTCACAGTCTCTCTTTTTCTTTGACAGCACACAGCCAATATGGGAAGGACGACAAGGTTAAGCTACCCAACTTGACAGATGAGGAGGTGAACTGGCAGGGACTGGAGGATTTGTATAGCATAAACGAAAGCCTGTATGAATGTAGGCCTGACTACAGCCCCAGCCCAGAGAATTGGGACAACTTCCAGAAGGATGTAGATAAAATGTTTGCACTGCGACGCGTTTTTAACAAAGTCAACCAAACCCATAAGCTTGACGACTCCACCCTGCCAGAGCTGGGCTCCGGGGCCGGGGGTGGAGGGCTTGAAGTGGGCAGTGGAGAAGAGCTGGCGTCTTCCAGTGACGTCTGGCCAGGCTTAGTCACAGAGAGTCGCCTCACCACCCCCATCCCCAGCAAAATACCATCGGCACCACCCACACCCAGGCCCACATTGGAACAGAAACTGGAGCCTGCTGTCAACGACCTTCCCGACAGGCTTGTAAGCAGACCCGAGACGTCTGTTATGTCAAAATCAGCGGTGATATCATCACCAGGTCTGAGTAGAGGCAGGGTTGTCCTCCAGAGCGATACGTGGGCGCAGCTGCTTGAGGAGATTGAAGACGAAACGTTTAGCGGGAATGGGCTGACAGAGCTCGAAACGCGACACGACGACCTCTTGCGTACTCACAACAGCCTGCGAGCCCAGCTAGAACTCGGCCCCGGTCACCGAAAGACCACCAGCCCGCAGGGTCTTAGTCACAACCTGGACCCTGAAGAAGAGGATGACATTTTCCACGCCCAAGGCTTTCTTCCTTTCGTCTCGCAGACTCTGAGGCCTAGGGTCCAAGCTAGCACCACAGGGAGCCCTCCCACCACCACCACCATCACACAGACTAGCACCCCACAAAGTTTCAGGGTGGTGCTGCTTCAGTCAGCTCTGCCCGTCACCTTGGACTACGAGGGCAGCGGCTCTCTGCCTCAACCCTCCAGTCAGACCCTCTGAGGCAGACTCACGCTCTGGCTGGCCAGCCAATAAACTTCTGGTCACCATAGAGACACGGTGATTAAGGAGAGCTCGCCAAGAGCAAAGCAAAAAGAATAATGCCACCTCAGTCAGTCAGAGTTGTATAATGAGTATTAAAGTTATTGTTTATTTTTTTACTGTTGCCTACAATTATTAGTAAACAGTGTTATGTTTTTTTTCCTCAAATACATACATATATTTAGAAAAAAAGCCTTAATGCAGCTAAACTTAAGTGTTGGAGTTAAAAATGCAGAATTCCACATGGATAACAACACCATCAATGTTTTTAATATATATGTTTTTATGAAAAATGGTGTGAGTGGTTAAACCTTCTCTGAATGGATGATTAGCATCGAGTTAGGTGCGCTTCACTCTTCAAACAGTTAATCCTAAACCTGCCCAGTTGCAACAAACTCCCATCACAATCCACAAGCAAAAAAAAAACAAAACAAAACAGTAATGACCCTGGTCCTCCACTGCCTGTGGCCTTGAAATTTTTCTCTGCTGTGAACTCAGATTTTATGAAATAATTTTTTTTTAAAAAAAAGAAAAAAAAGTGTCTTGTCACTCTTGGAAAAGTTACAGAATCAATAACTTTTTTGTTTTGCTTTTAGGCGATCACAGCACAGATTAACAGTCAGCTACGAGCTACGTGAAGCACTACACCAGCTCCAGTTTCTTAGAGATGCACGTTTGCGTTTTGTTTTTTTTAAATAAAGATTTTCTTCACTGATCACAAGAAAACCGCTCGCACAAACACCAGAGGTGTTAGAACGTCTTCCTTGTGTGGTTCTGTAACTTTTTAAAGAAATGTTCAAGGCGGTTACATTACGAAACACTGTTACAGGTCTGTCCATGTCAGTAAAACCCCAAAAGGTCCTCCAAGGGCAACATTTCACATCTTCTGGCCTGGAAACTGGTTTCACGAAGCCCCTTTTTTCTTTGCAGCATTAGTGGTGTGTGTAGAAATGATGGAACAACTCTGGTTTCGGGAAAGCCATGACGCTGTTAAGAAATAAAACCCTTTCACCCTCAAGTCTCTGTTTGTAAACCGTGTAATGAGTCAAGCAAGTTGATTTTTATTTTCTTTCTTTATTGTTTTTTTTTTATATGAATGACAAATATCAAGTATTCAAGGCATTTGTAAACCAAGTGTTCACAAACAGTAATTAGACTTCTGCTCCTGAGGAACACAAAGCAATAAAAGCTCAACTTTGAGAGAACAGGAAACTCACTTTCAGTGTAAATACTGAAAAAAAGAAAGAAAGCAAATCTTGCAGTCAACACAAAGTCATCTGTGCCAGTAGCAGTCCAGACATTTGAACAGCAGGACACTGAAATCCAAGTAGTTACGTGTACAGTACAGTAAAGTCAAACATCGCTGCCTTTGTGCGGCATTGCCGGATGATTCTCTAGCCTTCCCTGCAAAGAGTTCAGTTTGCTTGACCTCAAAGAGATGGTGTCATGCTTTAAAAAATTAAAATAAAAAAAAAAGAATTTTAAGGTCACAGAAGGCCTTGGGCCAAGTAATATTTTGGAAATGTGACTGTTCTGCCTTGCAGTGAACATATTCCTAAGGATCAGAACAGAGTTTCATGAGCAGCAATCACAGTAAGTGAGTAGATGATTTGTAATCCTGTGTTGCTAGTCCTCTTTAGAGTGCGTGATGAATACGACCCAGGGGAGGAAGAGCAGAGAATCATAATATAGGAGGACATTCTGGGAAGCATAGTTTAAACATTTTAATTAATGTTGTTCTGGTGACGGATAACATTTCAATAATCCCAACCCTCTGTGATGTAAAATGAACCTTCCCGTGTGAATAATACTGTTCAACCACTGTAAAAAAAATAATTTTTTTTTCCTTTTTCTAGCTTTAAGGATTTTTTTCCTTTTTAACTACAACATCATGGGTTAGTTTATAAATATGCTTCTAACTACACGTGAGCTCTATAATATGCTTCATTTGCTTTAATATTTACACAACGATGACTTATGAGTATTTCATTTGAAGTCACAGTAACACTAAAAATTAGACTTTGATCTACCTATGATAATCTTTAGGTGGCAGGGTTCATAACTCATACCAATCAGAATATAAAATACTGTAACTGTTATTAGACTAATGTATCCCCTTGCACATGGAGAAAAAAAATACTTCTTAAAATTTGGTTTTCAAAAAACAAAAAAAAGTCTCACATTTGAGTTTTTCAATGCACTTTTATATATTTCTAACATCAGAACACAACGAGGCTTCAATGCCCCCTGCCGCATTTCTTCTCCTGATTAGAGGAAGTTAAGTCATAACTTACTTAAACAGCACAAGCCCAGTGTTACGGGAAACACAGCAGACTTTGCCAAACTAGCAGAAAAAATTTAAACATCTGACTTAAATAAATATCCAAGAGAGCAGATAATCTGTTTTCCCGATTATAACCTTTGGGGGTCTGAAGCAACTAATCCAGAGCAGTGCTTAACTTAGAAACCAATAATTTCATAGTACAGTAGGTCTGACAAACGGCAACGTTCACTGGCCTTCACGCGCAATCATTCTGTGTCCACTAGATGGCCCTAAACGCCCAAGAACTGACATAAGGGTTCATGCTTGCTGCACTGCTACTTTTATATTCTAAAATACTACTATGTACATCTGATGATCAGTAGGATGGAGACGCCTTTACAATACAAAGCCAAAATGATGCATGTGTTCATCTGCTGGTCGATTCCATACAATTTTTTTTACTCAAGACGATGCTTTTAAAAAGGGGTTAAAGAAAACGGTAGTTTAGCCACTTTAAAAATAAATCCTACTGTCACATCTTTGGGACATTCAGTAACTTCAGCACATGGTAAGAGATAATGTACCGTTCTTATTTCCTTTCTTCTGTTTGCACCCGACAAAAAACATTTTTATAACATCACTTGTTATGAAATATCGTTTTCTTGCCTACTGACCTTCCGCAGCAGTCATTCTACACTGTACCAACTGGTCTTTGCCTGCTTTGAGCTACATGGTTAACTTGCAGACGATCATCTGTGACTCGAGATCTGTGACGACCAATAGCAAGGTGCTGTCGCCCAGCTGAAGAAAAAATGACTGGCTCTTCAGTAGCTAGCGTTTACCCTGGTAGCTAGCCTTTTATACTGGACTGGCCGAGGCAGCCTGAGAGGCACTGTTAAGAAAAAAAAAAGGAAGGTAAATGAGGTGAAAGGATTAGAAACCAGTCCCACTGAAGATGTGGACAAGCCCAGATGAGAGAACAGGTGGAAAAGGCTCAAATGCACAAGAGTACACTTAACATGTGATTGAAAATGGGATTATCAAAGAATGGACAACAGCGTGGTGGTATGTGTGGATGAGCAGAGCAGAGGAGGTACAGATGTGGAATACAGAGGGAGCTGTACAGTACTGAGAAGGGAGGAGCTGTACACAGGAGCTTGCATAGTACAGGTTGTGCTTTAGACGCTGTGTTGATGATGATTCATCTGACTGTACACAATTATAATGCCCTGCCCTTTAACAGTAGCACCATGAGATGTCTTTATAGCGTCCAAACCTGGAGGTCTGACCTTCTGTGTGGATGCCGTGTGGCTGCAGCTGATGATATGCTCTTGAGTGAAAGAACGTCTTTCGCTCTCCTGTCATCGTAAAGGACGAGCAGCC
>VVHJ01033873.1:0-13659 GCA_015107715.1 Tylochromis polylepis
ACCTAAACTGGGAAAGCTAGAACAGAACATGAAAAAACCTAGACATGAATATCGGACATGGCATGACAAACCTGGACATGAACATAGAGAATGACGGACCTGGATCAGAAATGTAGAAAAAGACGGACGACCTGACAATGAACAAAGGGAGACAGAGGACTTAAATACACACAGGAGGTAATCAAGGGGAGTGGAAACACATGAGGGAACAGGTGACACCAATGACCATAATGACAGCACAGGGGAGTGTAAAACTAAACACATTGAACATAGGAACACAGGATCACAGGACTCTACAAAATAAAACAGGAAACATAGGACGCAGACCTGACAACATGAACTTGACAACATGAGACACACAGACATGACACATGAAGGTAGAGGGAGACTAAACACAGGGGTGCAAGACACAAGGGGAAACTGCAAAATAACAAGTAACCTAGGCAAAAATGGAAACGAACTTAGAAAACCTAAAAACTAAACATAAGCCATAAACATAAATATACACAAACTCAAAATGCTGGGTCAAAAGACCCAGGATCGTGACAAAGTTGGGGAAGCCTGCAGTCAGCTGAGACTGAAAAAGTCACTTAGATGAGTGCAAAATGTTTCTCCCACTGAAACACTCGGTCAAGATGAACAGACTCAACTTTTTGGGATTTCCTTAACTGGATGATTGAGCATGCATCAATACGAAAGCTGAGAGTCTACACATCATATCAATGTCCCTATTATAATTGGAATATGTTTCAGTAAACACGTAAAAAAACAAAACTTGTGTCCGTGTCCAAATATATATGGATCTAACCCTACATGGATGACATCAGGCTATATGCCAAGAGTGAATGAAACACTGATTCAGTGATCCACACCACTAGGATCTACAGCAGCGACATAGGAATGTAATTCAGACTGGAGAAGTGTAGTCAGATAGTACCAAAGAGAGGGAAGGCAGTCAGAATTGAGGGGATTGTACTTCCAGAAGGCAACATGGCAGACACTGCTGATAGTTACAAGTACCTGGGAACCCCACAGGCAAATTGAAACCATGAAGAGGCTGCTAGGAAAGCTGCAACTACCAAATAAAGCAAGTCCTGAGGAGTCAGGTGAATGGGAAGAACAAGATCCAGGCAATCAACACTTATACCTTGCCGGTCATCAGATATAAATATGTATAACAATATACAGTAGTGTGAAATAGTGTCTTTCCCCTTCCCGATTCCTTATTTTTTTGTATGATTAAAACAAAATGAAGACTTTGCAGTGGCCTAGTTAAAGTCCTGACCTGAATGTGATTAAGATGCTGTGACATGACCTTTAAAAAAATTGGTCAAATTACAACAATTCTGCAAAGATGAGTGGGCCAAAATTCCTCCACAGCATGGGCGTGTGCACTCTTGTCTGAAAAGGTTTGACTCGCATTACCATAACAAGGCAGAGTGACAGCACACAGTTATCATTGTTCCAGTGGCACAGCAGGGGAGTCTTAGACACAGTGGGATGAAAAAGTTTGGGCAACCTTGTTAATAGTCATTATTTTCCTGTATAAATCGTTGGTTGTTACGATAAAAAAAAAAGTCAGTTAAATATATCATATAGGAGACACACACAGTGATATTTATCACCCTCGCATACAGCATCTCCTTGTGTAAAGTGCGCCGAATGGTTGAACGATGCACAGTGACTCCATCTGCTGCAAGATGATGTTGTAGGTCTTTGGTGCTTATCGTAACAACCAACGATTTATACAGGAAAATAATGACTATTAACAAGGTTGCCCAAACTTTTGCATCCCACTGTAATTTGCATCCATAGTCCCTGTGCAAGTAATAAAAAACAGAGGCATACTACATATGTACACTGCTAAAAAAAAATGAAAGGAACAGTTTGAAAAAAAAAATCAGATCTGAATGGGAAAAAATCATGCTGGATATCTGCACTGATATGGACTGGGAAATGTGTTAGGAATGAAAAGATTCCACATTGATGGAAATGATTATCAACCTACAGAGGGCTGAATTGAAAGACACCAGGAAAATCAAAGTGAAAAAAATTATGTGGAACGTTAGTCCATTTTGCTAAAATTTCATTGCAGCAACTGAAAATGGTACTCAGTGGTGTGCATGGCCCCCATGTGCTCGCTTGCATGTCTGACAACGTCGGGGCATGCGCCTAATGAGACGACAGATAGTGTCATGTCGGAACTCCTCCCATGCATCACTGAGCTCCTGGACAGTCTGAGGTACACCCTGCGGCAACAGATGGACTGAAACATAATGTCCCAGAGGTTTTCTGTTGGATTTGCACCAGGAGAACCCCAGGACCAGTGTAGGGTCTTACAATGTGTTCTGTGCGTCTCTCCATGGATATGCTTCCAATTCTGGTATTCGATGGCAAATGCCAGTCAGGCTCCACGTTGATGAGCAGTGAGCACAGGGCCCACTAGAGGATGCCAGGCCCTCAGGCCAACCTCATTAAGTCTGTTTCTGATTGTTTGGCCAGAGACGTTCACACCTGTGGCCTGTTAGAGCTCTAGGAGTTTTGTAGCTTTAGGAATGCTCATCCTGTTCCTTCTTGCACAAAGGAGCAAATACAGGTCATGCTGATGGGTTAAGGGTCTTCTACGGTCCTCTCCAGCTCTGCTAACTGCCTGTGTCCTGTTGTCTTTTCCAATGCTAGAGACTGTCCTGGGAGACACAGCAAACCTTCTGGCAACAACACGTATTGATGTGCTATCCTAGAGG
The DNA here is from genome assembly GCA_015107715.1 of Tylochromis polylepis. Classification (NCBI taxonomy): domain Eukaryota; kingdom Metazoa; phylum Chordata; class Actinopteri; order Cichliformes; family Cichlidae; genus Tylochromis; species Tylochromis polylepis. Next base: position 2,745 of record VVHJ01033873.1, read on the forward strand.
AGATGGACTACCTGTGCAACCTGCCTCATGCTACTAGTAGTGACACTGACCCCAGCTAAATGCAAAACTAGTGAACAGTTTTGCAGTCAGAAAAAAAGTCAGAAAAGAAACAGTCAGAAAAGATGAGGAGGGAAAAAGTGTCAGTGGCCTCCACCTGTAAAACCATTCCTGTTTTGGGAGGTGTCTCAGTGTTGCCTCTCTTGTGGACTTGTTGTTAATTTCATTAACACCAAAATAGCTGAAACTGACTACAACCCCCTCTGCTACTTAACTGCCAGATCAGTGTCCCCGATGTTTAACTGACTTGATGTTATTTCATTTACCTTAAATCACTGTTCCTTAATATAGATGTACAGTAGAGTTACTCTTATTGCAGTGAGTAAGCCATTTCTTCTTGAGAGAAGCAAAGTAGGTCATAGGATATGATGGATATTTTTACTTATAAAAAATAAACATTATTACTGATGAAATCTGATGTGCATTATGTAGTTGAGGTTTGCAAGCAAGAATGGAAAACATAATGAAACAGAGTGAGATGTCCACGTAAGTTGCCTACACAATCTGTATAGAAGTATGACTCAAATGATAAGCCAATGCTGCACTTTCTACGCTTTTGTTTTCCTTTTGAGTTCATTTAATTTCAATTTGTCTGATTTTATGTTGACTGGCAGGGTTCACATCTGTGACAAAAACACAACCTGTTTGTTCCTCAAGTGCGGCTGAGTATAATCCTTCTCTGTATAATAAAGGCTGCTATCTCACAAACAGATACTTTGTCTTTCAGCTCCTCCACCTTAATTCGCACATGCGCACACACGCGGACGCCAGCAGACGCACTGCCCTCCACCTCCCACGCCTCCTTAATGTTTTCTGCCACAACAGTTGCCATGGTGTCTCGGCTCGCCCGCTGCGCCGGACAGCACAGTAACAGGGATGTGCGTGTTTCAGTGATATCGTCTACACATGTGTCAGCATATAATAGGACGCACTAATGTTGTCTAATAGTGCAGTTTATACCCAATAATGTGCTGTGCTTCTTCACAAGGTAATTGTATTTGAATACATTTCTGTAAATTTGTGCTGTGCGATGCATTTGGTGGCTACAGGAAAGTAGTAAATAGCCTCCACTTGTTGCCATAGCGCCACAGTAGAAGCGTCTGGGTCATTATGGGAAGCTGGGAGAGTGACATGAGATCAGCATGCTCACATGGGCTCAGATTGGAGATACAAAGTCACAGGGTTGGTGGTGATTCTCAACCACACGTTAGCGATGAACACTACGATATCACATATTTTCTCTTTTTTGGATACTTGAAAGACTTTCGATGCTTTCCCACAAATTCAAACATTCTTCTTTTATAGAAGCTGACAGTACGTGAAGAAAACAGCGGCCCCACGCCTGCTCTAATACGTCAAGAGAGCCACCATAACAAAACCTCACTTTGTCTTCTTGCCGCTTGTCGCTGACACAGTTCTGTCTGACGTGGGAGGTTCAGACCTGCTCTTAACTAACAGCCATTAAGCAGATTTTCTCCGGCGAGCAAATCTCCAGAGACGCCTGAGAGGATGGTTTGGAATAGCTTAAATAGTAGAATAAAATGTTCACTGACTGATGTGACGTGAGTGTGTTGGTTCAAGCCTCTTCCAGCTGAAGGATAGCTTCACTCTCTGCACATTTATCCAAACATGTCGGATAGGCCCTTGTGTGTATTTGTGCACCAGCTTTTGTGTGTATGGATCTGCCATCACGGATATCAGAGATCTGTTAGAGCTGAAACACTGGATGTTTGGACAGAGTTTGAACTCCTTTTATATGAATTCGCACAAACAAACCTGTCCTGATGCTTTTAGGTATTCTCGAGTCTCCTCAAGTTCCCCGTCATTCCAAGGATCTAAACTTTCTTGTAATTTTTTTAAAAGTGGTCTTGAGCAACATTTCTTTAGGTTTTATGAAGGTCTTTCAAAGTTTTTCTTTGGACTTTGGCAGCTTTTATACTCATTTTCAGTCTGGTCTTTGTACCTGACCATTTTCTGAGGAATGTTCTTTTGTCTGTTATGCCACTTGACACTAATACATGTGTCATTCAAGGATTTTAAAAAAGGTACTAATTTAAAGGATAAAAGCTTTGAATCTATACAATGGACAGGTTCCTACTTAACACTTTTCTACTTGAGCACTCAACACACTTTATACAATTTGGTTTATTCACATAGTTACATCGAAGAGCAACTTGGAGTTCAGCATTTCCACCAAGGATACTTTGGCATGCAGACTGGAGGAATCAAGGATCGAACCTCCAACCTCATAATTAGTAGCTGCCATACTTGAGCCAAGGCCAATCATACATAATAGATAACTAGGCAAAGTCTAAGTAACTAAGCACTCTGTTACAAAAGCATGCAATTTGTTCCTTCAGTTGAATCTACAAAAAACAAGCCATAAAAGAGTATTTCTGCACCAACAAGGTGATTCCGAAACAGCTATTAACTGAAAATTAACACAGTTTCTCTAAACAGTTTCTTTGTCCCACTTCTTGCACTCCAAATCTGCAAATAGAGAGACATTTCTGGGGTGTCAAAACACAATGCAATGAAATGAAACATTTTTGTATTTCTTATAATGACTTAGCAGTATACCCTGGGTGATGGTGGAGTTAACATCCAATCAGATCCTTGCCTGCAAATGTATTTGCTTAATGTTTCCATTTGATTTTTGAATTACTAATCATACAAGCACCAGGTGCAGAAGCACGGACATGCAGACAAAAAAGGAGCTGAATGGCTGTGACTAACATACTGTACCTGGCTTCCATTGCCTGTATTGTTCTGCTTATTTTCACCACTATGATAATCAGCTCAGTCTGGTCGCCACCACACTTTCCCATGCAAATCGATTTGTCTCATAAATTTTAAGGTATCAGGTGTTTGTTTATTCCAGAATAGGCCAAAGCCTTCTGTGAAGGAGCTAAAACAAGGAGGTATCTTAGTGACTATTGAGATGAGAAATATACCCCTCCCTCCTCCCTGGAGTCATATCTCTTTCTCCGTCACGCCTAGCATCTTCTTTCTTTGTGTTTAAAGTCATCCGTCTCTCTTCTGTGTGCTGTGTTTGTGGTACACCCTGCCCCACATCTTCCAACAGTTGCTTCTTTCATTTGACGAATGGAAAACAACAGGTAGCATGAAGCAGAGCAATGCTGTAAACACAATTAAAGCGGCAAGAAGACAAATTTCTCCAGCTTAATCGAGTCTGCTGTGATGATAAAGTAGAAGCTGCAGATTTCTCCCTTTGGTTAGGCCTCCTGTGGAGTTGAACTCAGCTGAACTCTTATGTGAATGACAAATTAGCACAAGTGACACTGCTTTGACATACCCTTCAATTGTGTTTATGAGTGTGTGTGTTTGCGTGGATTCGGATTCCTTGCATTTTTCCAATATTCCCTTTTTACAACTATGTGAGCATTCCTACAGTTGACTGTGGGACCAAAGAACATGCTGATATGCCCTGTACAGTACATATTTGCATAGCTGTATACACAGAACGTAGACGTGTGTGATCAGAGCCGCACGGAAGTCACCTGGCCTGAAGCATATCAAACGGTTACCAAAGTGAGAGCAAGCAGCCTCAATTCTTCTCAGTTCACGGTATAAATATTTAGCCCACTGTATAAACACAGCAGCATTCGAGGAATGCGCTGTTCACAAATGAAAGCAATGCTTTTATCCTTTTACTGATAATATGGATGAAAGACAAAACAGCTGATTCATCCGCATACAACATGTGCAGCTATTAAGTATGTGTCTCTGCTACACTGTTAGCAAATTATCGGGCCTTATCAGAGATATTATGCCATTTTGTTTATATGCGATCCAAATTCGCCACACAAAGAGAGCTCGGAGTGTTGTAAAATTCTGCCCTAAAGAAATACATCGATTTTCCCCTCAGCCTTTCCACTTCAGGATTACCTGATACGCCTGTCCACACAGAAAGGCGTCATCCTACTGGGACCCTCTTGATGGGTAGCAACACTGCACCACTGTGCTGTCTGCAGTCTATGGCTTATTTAAGATGTCCTACAGATGGTGCATAAGTTTCTGTTAACTATTAAAGAAGTACAAGTATCTTTTCAGGAATAGAACAATCATTTAGGACGGTGTGGTTTGTAGGACGTAGATCACACAGATACCACTGTGAGGAAGACATGTCGCAGAGTGAACTACGTCTTATAACGTCCAGGCTGGTGTCATAGTAGTTTGTGATATAGTTACATTTAATCTGTGGATTTGTGTTGCTGGACGTGAATGTGAATTTTTTTTGTCATGATTTTTCATCAGTACGCTTTCATATGTACTGATTGAAAGGAAAGAAAAAGTGTGCTATTTTATGTTGGGGGAGGGGTGGAGGCTTGCAACAGACTGGCGATCTGTCTAGGGTATACCCTACCACTTGCCCTATGGTAGCTGATATAGCCTCCCCAACCCTGATAAGGACAAGCGGAAGAGAATGAATGAATGAATGAATGAATGAATGGGGTTGTTGGGGGTTGATGGGGGTGAGGTGGAGGAGTACATCATTTTGATTTTGGCTATATGAGCCAAGGTTCAAGCCTTAGGGGTCAATGTTTTTTTCCACACATTGTATGATTTTTAAAAACATTATTAATTACAAATATGTCAATTAATTTGGTTTAGCTATTAAAAATAAGCCCTGGTAAATCTAAAACCATACAATAATTCTTTTAATTAATAATTTAATTAATAATAACAAAAATAATAATTTAATTAGCCATTCAGATGTGTTTATTGAGCCTTCTCACAAAAAATAACAAATGAAATATCAGTTTGTATATATGAGGTCTTTTTTTTATTTTAATCGATTACTGATGTGTAAAAAGTCCCAAATCATGTCCATGAAAACATTTCATTCATTCATTCATTTTCATGACTATTTACCTTAACTGCCATGATAAATAGAAAGCAATTGATATAGAAGGTTTTACCAAATGAAATTAAAATTGTGTGTTGATAATAATTATGACAGTTCCATAATGTTTAAAATGAATATTACATTTCCACAGCTATTTAACGCAGGACTTTAATCTACTGATTTGTGTTTCTGAACATGAGTACAAAAATTTGCCATAGTAATACAGGCTAATCTTGGTTTTCTTTAGTCCTGTCCCTGCAGTGGAAAAGAAGTGTGTTTTTGTAGCCATTACATTGTTGAATTTCTGTATTAATTTGCTCTCTTCTCGTCAGCTATGTCTGGCTGAACTTTTGAAGTAAATCTGAATACTCTCCTGGACTGGTTTTCTAGGGGACACTTTTTATATTTTATTTTTGCAGGTATGTAGAAGTACTGGAAAGTGCTGGACTATACCAGAAATCAAAAGTGTTTCATAGCATTGCCCTTGCATATACACAAACAAGGGGCAGACATTTTTGTCAAAGTTCCATCCCTATTTCTTTTCCAACCTCTGCACAGCTGGATAATCACAGCATGAAACAGATGTGAATGTCATGTGAATGTTTTTTTTTCTAGTAGAACTAAGCCTTTAACAATGTAAATCTTGACAATAATGCACAATAAAAGCATTTTTTTTTAATATGGCAATGGGTGATATCAAGGTGGGTTGCAAAGTGGCGTGCAGATATGGCAACATTTGCAGGCAGGCTACAGCAGTATAAATAATGTGTCTGATGTGTTTATATAAGACAGATCTCAATCGAATGCATAGAAAAGTATCAAATGAACCATTTAGCAAACGTAACTCAAACATGAATATTTTTCAGGCAATATTTTCAGTTACAGATTAATACACAGTATGGCTCTAGAGTGTATTTACAGCAGTAGGAATCAGATCTCTAAAGCACAGCGGGATAAAACATATCAGGCTTTTGCTATAAAACAATCTATCATTGGGTTTGGTCTTTTCATGGGATTCATTAATAATAATAAAAATGTAGATTATCACCAGTCTCATCTATCAACAAGTTGACCTTCCAGCCGTCCTCCTGATAAAAGGCAATTTAAAGTCTCAGCATTTTCTTCACATTATTCTGGCAGCACATTGGTATGCTCCACTTGTAAATTGTTCAGCTGCTTTAACAATTTGTCCAGTAAGAATGCGTCCAATAGAACTTGTGTACAATGACTTTAAACATTTACTTTGTCTGATTTGGATTTCACCACAGAAACATCTAAATATGGAAGAGCAGAATAAACTTGGGATTTTTAGGCACACATACCCAAAGACACATGAAGGTTTTATGTTCTGAGAAGGCTAATTTCCTAGACAGTTATTGTCATGTGGTTTACCCTGAGCTTCAGCAGTGCCAGTGTGTATGCTTGTTTAGGTGGAGGATGAAAGAAAGTGTAAGGAAGCCAGGAGGTGGTGGTTGACAGATCCATCTCCCATCTCTTTTTCTGTCTCTGGAATGCAGCTGGAATCTAAGCTGGACTCCCTGGTTGGCTCCACCCACACTCCCACCACCTTGTATCATTGTACACACACAAACATGCTGGGTTTGCGCTAGTTATAACTTCTGTTGTGTCACTTTAGCCGTAAAATAAGAAAATGAATGTTCCAATCTTTCCAGCTGATGTGCAGCTTAAAGCACGCTCCTTTCCTCCTCCTTTGTGTGTGTGCAAACTGGAACCAGAGCACTTGTCTGACATTGACTGGAAACTATGTTTGCCAGGTTGTTAGCCAAAACTTCAGCTTTTGGTGGACAGATTTCAATAATTTAGGTAAAACCTCAATGATGATACATGACATTTTGACTTTACTTAGACGGAAAAAAAACCCAAAACTATTTTTGTGGTTTTATATTGGTGCTTATTTCTTTTACACACAATCAATTTATCATGTACACATGATATACTGCTAAAAAGCATGCATACCTGAGGCATGTACTCTCTAGCAGAGATGGAGATAACCATGACTTAACCTGTTGGTCTGTTGGTTTTGTGGTTGTTTATATTTTGGTGTTTTTGAGCCAAAAATGACCTCATTTAAACAAGACATTTAAGTGCCAAATTATTAGCTAATGCGAGTAAGGTTGGCTAACAGGGGGCAAGCAAACATTTTATGCATCCCACAGACACAAATACCTGCCAACTTGTGCTAAGTAACATGCAGATAAGTTCACTCACCATAAAAGGCCAAAAAGGCTACAAATTTAAACAAATGAGTTTTAAAAAATCACCACTAAGTCATAAACAGAGAAATTAAAGACCAAAACCATGGTTGTACCAGACTGTAAAAGTATTTATTTGCACTCTAACACTGAGTATTTTAACATGAACGTCTATGGGGACTGACTTGCTTCTGGAACCAACCCTAAGTGACCACTTAAGGAAGTTTTATTTATTTATTCATTTTCTCATTTTTCAGGTTCAGATGTGATTGCTTTATATTACTTTTTGATTAGCCATTATAACCACCATGTACATGCAAAGCACAACAAATCACAATTTAGTAACACATCGAAATCAACATTAATACTAATTTTGTTGGTAAAGCTGCTTATGTTGCTCTAACCCAATATGTCCATGGCATGTCACCTGATGCCATCTGTAGCTTTAACACTTGTTTAATTGGAGCTGTTCTTGATATTGAAAAAAAATGTTAAAAATAAAAACTGCATCAATCCATATAAATATATATTGTGTGTAAAATATGATATTCAAATTACAAACACTTAAACCCCAACTGTGTCAAAGAGAAGCAGTTTATGTCATTATAAATCACTTGTAATTATTCACTTTTTATTTAGGGAGGTCAACAATAATCTGTAAGTACAAAGGTAATCATTTTCATATGATTTTTGTTTTCTTTCCTAGTAAAGAGAGCACAGGTACAGTGATATGTTATAGTTTAATAACTGGCATAGAAATCACCACCTTGTGCTTGTGCTGTAGTTTGTCAGAAAAGTAAATATGCACTGTAAAAATCCTTCTTCCTTATGCCTATGCATGACATTACGTTAGATTTGAAGGCTGTTGAAGGTAAATGACATTTTTCACTTCACATCTCTATTCCTACTTCAGTTGTATTTGTTAGTTCATTCATCTTCCTCTTGTCTGATTTTTCCATTGCTGAGAAGCTGCACTGACTGCGTCAGAGCCTTTGAACATATAAACTATCGCTTAATGCTTACGTTAAAGAATGATGCTTTCTTTGTTCTCACTCCTACAGCCAGGGTCAGCAGCGGTGTTTACATCACTGAGTTGTTGCTGTGGCAACAGACAGAACAGTCAGAAAGGAGAGAGTCTGCAGCGTTAGAGTTTGAAGTCCTTGAAAAATAAAATGGAAACAAAAGCAAAAGAGGAACAGAATCTGCATGGTAATTAGTTCTATGTGCATATTTCTTCTAAGATGCTTTCATATCCTCTTTGAAAGTCCACTGGCAAATGCTGATGCTCAGATGTTACAGCAAATGATTTAAAAACAGCATAATGTGCTAGAAATGTGAAATATGTGTCTTTAGGAAGTAAAAAAAGCATGTGTCATAATTCTAAAACAGTGACGGTAAATACAAGATGGAACTCACCAACTGGTTTGTGGTTTGTGCTGTTTTGCCTTAAGCTTTATCATTTTACTATATCTTGTTTTTTTAGAAACACAAGTCAGGTTATTTTGGTTAACAAGGAATTTATCTGTGCCTCACACAGCAAATTAGCACTAACGTAAGCAAGTAAAATTAGTCACATGGCAAGTCATGTTATCTGTCATATGATTGCTTTACAATTTTTTCCAAAAGGTGCTAGCTCCAATAACATGTCTGAGAGGTCCGGTAGGGTGAAATTACCCGTCTAGCAGTCAGCTAGCAACTATGGCAATTTAGTTTAGCATCTACCTAGCTTTCAGTCAAAGCAGCCAGGCTTTCTACCAGGCTTTAAACATCTTTACTGCTGCTCTAATATTGGGCATAGTCTGTGGGAATGCCTCGCTTTGGGAGACAGCCTCAGTTAAAACTCCAGTTCAGCTTTGGCTTCGTTTTGAATCCCTATCAAAATGAACCAGATGAGAGGCAAATATTCTAAACAAGTCTGCCACTTAACAGTATATAAACACTGCGGTTTGACCACTAGTTTTAGATGGTAATACATCTAAAAAAAAAACACCTAAAAGATTGGATTAGAGCTGTTCTTGTTAATAAAGTGCAGTAAAGGGCATCTTATTGTCCATTTCATTGGGAATGCATCTGTGAATTAAGTAAATAAAACTAAACTTAACTAAAGAAGCTAACACAGAGACAGACATCAGGCCATAAAAAGCTGAAAATATAGAAAGTATATAGAAGATGGACATGTGGACTTAAACCTGCATTCTAACTAGTAGCCAGCAGAGGCAACACATGTGGTTGCAAAAAGATATCCAGTTATATAAAAAGTCAATAGGAAACAGCTCACAGGTCCCTACCTCTATGACCTAATATAATCTGCTTTAATGTCTTATTAAGGACAACATGATATTAAAAGTTGTTAATGATTATGTAGTATCCCTATTTTTTTTCAGTCAGATCTGCTTCTTGATGTCCAGCTTTAAAATGCTGAGATGGAGAAAAAAGTTTAGCTTGAGGTTTCACATTAAGAGTTTTGTAACCAGTGGGTGATATCATGGTAAGTGACAGCATGGTGGCTTTGTCCATCTTTTTTATACAGCCTATGGTTGGAACCACACATTCCAGTCTTCTTTGGCTCAATATAAAATCGTAATTCTGTAAATACAGGCTATGAACCAAATCTAAACATTCAGCTATCTTAGAGCCAGCATACCCCACATTTTCTTTACAATAGCTGACTGTCTACATGCTTAACAGAAATCAGAATGGAAAGATTTAATAACTTCATGAAGCCAAAAGGCCTACGGAGTACCTTTAAAAAACACACAGTGAAGCACACACTGCACATCTGAACACACACTGTATGACTGCAGTAAGTCATTTCAGAGCCTATTAAATCTCCATTAACACACTGCCTCCCTGCTAGCCAGAGCTAATCCGACACAGGTGTGTGTGTTTGTGGTGGTTCTTTTTTTTTTTTGTTTTGTTTTGTTTTTGGTTTGTTTTTTTTACCTCATCCCTCTTTTCCCCCTATTTTCTCTTGGCATGCCTATTATTTTCCTACTTAGTTTCTCTCCATCTCCCACTCTCTAGACATTTCTCAATTTCATATCGGTAATTTAGCAAAAGTCCTCTTTTTCAGTGTTCTTGCTTAAAGCTGGCAGCTCGACAACAGCAAAACCTCCTCCAATTAGGTCAAATTAAGGCAAATTGCAGCTCTCAGTGGGAAACCAATCTGACACACTCTTATTCAGCACAGTCATCTCTTCATGCTTGGCTGTAGAGTTTACCTCTGAAATAATTTGTCTGCCTTTGTTGTGAGGCCTCCAATGATACTTTTAAAAGTGCACCCTGCATGCTAATTGACATCTGACCTGCTACTTGAGGTCCCTCCATTAGCTTTTTTTTCTTCACTTTAATTATTTTACAGTGAGAGACAGAAACAGATACAACTGCTATTGGTTTTTATTCTGTTCTTTACACTTTGGCTAGGTTTTCATCATCTGTCAGTCTTCTGTTTCTTCTTCTGCTTTTTTTTTCTGCTACTGGGAAAGTAAAATACAGGAAAAACCAAATGGCAACCTGCAGGATTGAAAAATGAAGCCAAAGAGGTGCCAAAACCTGCAGTTTATGGAGTGGCCACTTGAGTCATTAAAAAGCCTGTTCAAAGTCAGAGACAAATAACAAATTTGGTTTTTGCATATTAATGATCAAAGAACTGACCTCCCAGCCCATTGTTCCTTCAGTGGGCTTGTTTCAGTCATTATGCAAATCTGCTGTTTATAAGGTTGGGGAAACCTGCAGTCAGCTGAGACTGAAGAAGTCACTTGGATGAGTGATGAAA
>VVHJ01033873.1:13679-23721 GCA_015107715.1 Tylochromis polylepis
AGAATCAACTTTTTTGGGAACAAATTTGGTTATTAAATTCTATTGACAGTTTTCAACTTGCTGTACAATAGATGAATTTAAAAAAGAAATAAAATTCATCCACATGGATACTGTTAAAATGTAAAGTTGATTAACAAATGTGTCAATGTGGACATTTGTAGCCCACGGCTGTCTGCTAGGCCTGAAGTTGCTGAACTGGACCTGTATACCAGGAGTCTGTAAAAGTTTGTGAAACAAGTCTGATACAAGTTGAGTGAAGCTCATAAAATGAAGCTGTCCGATAACAGCACTGTGGAGGTGAGTTGTTGAGGATTGTGTCAGTAAGGCTAACGCTGGTTAGCCTCTGTTAGCTGCTGTTAGCAGCGCTAAAAGAAGTAAAAACATTCATTTAAGTGAATCTAACGTTGTCAGAATCAGACACTTAGCGAATAAACTCTCATACAATGTGTGAATGTAATCAAACTGTCTTTGAGAGGGAAAGTGGGTTTTTTTTTAGGAAACTTGAGTCTTAGCTGGCATAATGTTAGCTTATAACCAGCTATTATTGTTTAGCCAGCTTATTGTTAGTTGTTGGAAAGGTTGCATGTCTTATCTACTGAAAATTAGTACCAACAATATCGGACAATAAATAAGCAAGTTTATATTTATGTTTTAAGCATGTTTTTGTGTGTTACAGCCCCAACTACAGTTCAGGAGATGAAGCTTGAGGTGAGGAGGAAGATTATGAGGTGGAAATGAGGGAGGAGAGAGCAGTGGTGGAGAAAAAGATAATAAGGACTAGATGATGAAATGTGAAACTCTTAAATGGTCACGTACAGTGTAAAAGAGCTACTAAAACTAACATAATTGACACTTTATAAAAGTTTTTCTTTTTTTTAGCTATATTTAGATGTTTAGAATGTTTAGCAGATTTCCCCTTTCTTTTAGAATTCTCAGGAATCTGGAAATATTTTAATAGAATCCTGTTGGGCTATAGAGGATTAATTAATTTAGCATGCTAACTATGTTAGCTAGCATTAGCCTTAAACTGAGCACGCTACCTTCTTTCAATAGAAGAGAGAGTACACTGGTCACAGTGGCCAAAACTCTAATAAAAATCGTTTGAAAATGAGTCAAGAATTTAGAGGGTGATGCCTTCTGGCTACATCCAACTTTTTATACAGTCTTTGGAAAAGGCCTACTAGCAATCACCTATATAGAGTAGATAAAGGACTATTTAAATAGGAAAAGCCAGAAAAGTGCAGGGTTAAACTTCATTTTACAAAAATCCTCCTATGATTTCTTTTTTTTTTTTTTTAAAGCAAACGTATTTTTACCATTCCAGGTCCAAAAGGTAGGCCAACAACTTTTGAATCTTCTGGGACTACTGGACCTCAAAAACGAATATCCCATATATGAGCACGACACACACACACACACACACACACACATAAACACACTCAAATACACATACAAAAATGTTCTGGGAAGGTGCGCTGCAGGAGAGAATATGATCTCTGCTTGGAAGTGACGCTGTTCCCTACTAAAGCAGTACAAACACACATTGTTATGTTTGTGTGTGTGTGTGGATATGTGTGGATAATGTGTGTGCTAGTGACAGTACAAACAACTCCATTCCCCTGCAGTTGCCTTATGAGAATACTAAGCTAGTGCGTAATAATACAAACACATGCCCACATTTACCAGAAGATTTTATTGCTCAGATAGCTTTAACAGCAGGGGACGTTATTGTATTAGTGCTCCGTAGCCCACAACTGATCGAGAAAGGTTTATCTATATAAATAAGGCTTAAATGTTTGAGGGCTGTAAAACATTCTTATGGAGTTAACATGTTTCAGGAACTCGGATCAAATTGTTGGATTTTTCCTCCTTGTCCAATGCATTATTAAAGGTTTTATTTGGCCCCGGTGCTGTGAAATATGCTCTGCCTGCAGCTGGTATCAGCTATTGTAATGTATTTATAAGATACTTATGACACAGAGAGGCTGAATAGACAGATGTGTGCAGCTGTGACTGGCCACAACACAGCCCACCCACATTTTTACTGTGATTCATCGTGTGTGTGTGTGTGTGTGTGTGTGTGTGCATGTTTGCATGTGAGACAGTCAGGAGACAGCTCAGTGTTCCCCAAGTTTGTCCACAAGCCAAAAGGGTTATTAAAAGCTTGCTGGTGCCCTCTGCTGGTTAAGCATTTCTCTACATTTAATTTAAACGTGGCAGCATTTTACTGAAATGACATCAGATGATAATGTCATCCCTATATCCTCAGAAAGGCAGATTCAGGGCTTAAAAATATTGCCCTGATGATAGGGCGATCGTGGCTCAAAGAGTTGGCAGTTCGTCTTGTAATTGGAAGGTTGCTGGTTCGAGCCCCAGCTCGGACAGTCTCGGTCGTTGTGTCCTTCACCCGTTGCCTACTGGTGGTGGTCAGAGGGCCCGGTGGTGCCAGTGTCCGGCAGCCTCGCCTCTGTCAGTGCGCCCCAGGGTGGCTGTGGCTACAATGTAGCTTGCCATCACCAGTGTGTGTGAATGGGTGGATGACTGAATGTGTAAAGCGCTTTGGGGTCCTTAAGGACTAAGTAAAGCGCTATCCAAAATACAGGCCATTTACCATTTACTGGTTAAACCCTCCCAGCCTTCAGCTGATGCTCTTTTTTTCCGACCTGTTTACATGTTGTGTGTTACCCATCACTCCCTGGTGTGTCTGTTTTGATTTCATCAGTCTTTCTCAAGTTGTCATTGCATCTTCTTCTTGTTTTTTGAATCTCCATTGTTTCCTATCATGCTTTGGATTACCCTGAAACACTAATTTTCTACTTAGTTCTTGTTTTTACACCCCCTGCCTGTCGCTTGTGTTTACATATCGGGTCGTTTTTCCTAACAAACCATGACAGGAAATTTCTTTTTTTTTTTTAGCTCAAGCTCTAGCTAAGTCTTTTTTAACTGACTGAATTTATTAATATTTGTTTTACTAATGAGTAATAATGAACTCAGGGGACTTTCATTAACTGCATGTGGGGATGTCTTGATACAAAGCTACGGCACAGAACAAGATTAAATGTACTGGTTCAGTGTTGGTATCATGCAGCTGCTATGAAGAGCTTTGCCAACTCACAGATTCTCCAGAATTACTGCAACTGTGTGCAATGAACTTGCGGTCTTGTTGCCATTGAAATGGTTGCTTGAAAGATGGGGACCAATTGAAGTCTGTCTTCAAAGCAACTTTGGTGCGTCAAGACGGTGCTAAAATAACCACAAGATGGTGCAGTGGCTAACAGTCGCATGGCAAGCAAAACGTTGCTGGTTTGATTCCAGCCAGTTGTGTCAGGAAGGGCATCTGGCATAAAACTGTCAAATCAAAACACGTGGCACCACCTGCTGTGGCGACCCCTTGTGCCAAGGGAGCAGCTGAAAGTAGCTTTAAGATGGAGTTAGTATGCTATCAGTTTACAATCCAGTGGGGTCAGGTTAACAATTATATGCAATCTGTTTGCAATATGGCAATTGAACAATAATAAAGCAGTGGAAATTGCCACAGTAGTTGCCATCTACATAAACAGGAACTCACATTAGCTACTCAAATTCAGAGCCCACAGACCTCACAACCTCAGAGATTTGAATCCAAAATTCCTCCATAAATAATAACATAGTTGCTACAGGAAGGTGATTTAATTACAGAATTATATTGGTGCTTAGCAGTCTTTCTCTCATATAATCAGATTACAACCAGTTGACTTCTACTCATCAGCACAGAGTGACTAAGATTGATTGAAACATAAATTAATAAGTGATAATTTGCAAACCTTCGCCAGTCTATCTGAGAGTGATTGCAGTCAGTTCAGGTCAGACTATGATTATTTAGATACAGGTTGCAGAGAAATTTCAGTGGCTGCAACTACTTGCAATTGGTTGCTGACTGTGAAAAACTTCCATGCAATCACCAGTCACTCGTTACAAGGGGGCCGCTGCCCTGGTTTAACTCTGGCGTGACTGAGCCATCACCAAGATGATTTTTATCTCTGTGCGTTTTTCTCTTTCTTGGCTTTTTGTGAAAACACAACAGAAGTTGAATAAAACACAACGGAAACAGAAAAAAATACGGAAGTGTTTTTGCGGCGACGACAATGCGATAGAACTGCTCTGGAAATGACAAGCTAACAGTAACAATAGCAACTAATAACTAACTAATAGCAAGCATGTATCTACATTATGTATCTACAGTATTATATAGCTCATACGATTAAAACACACATTAGATTGATTCTTTTTCTCCCTCACAACACAGAAGTACCCTCCGCTTCTTTTAAGCGCCTCTGTGCAATTCTTCGCATGTTTTGGTTTCTGTCACTTCCTCAGCTCACGTTATTGTTTCCCCAGAAACACTTCTGTTGTATTTTCTGTGATTTTCTTTTTTTCCTACTTCTATGGTTTTCATTTAACTTTGATTGTGTTTTTAACACCTTTTCTGTGCTTTTTGATTTGTTGGTGTTTTATTAAGTTGGAGTCTTTTTGACCTGTCAGGGCCACCATATATATGGGCTTCGTTTTACTTTGACTTTGCTGTAGGTTTTGTTTTTTTTAAACAAATTAAGAGTAATATGTAATATATTACATCTCCAATAGTGTGTACGTGTGTGAGAACACAATTTCCACAAGCCAGGGGTGTCAAACATATGGCTCTGGAGGCCAGAAAACAGCCTGACAAAGGATCCAGCTAAATTTTCACTGTGGTTTGTCCTTAAGTGTGGACCACATGGAGCGAGTCTATAATATAAATAGCGTTTCAGTTGCTTTAATCTGTCACAGCTCAGCCACTTTTAACTTTTAGTGAGCATTTTTTTTAGGATTTCATCTTCTTTTCAGTGTTTATAGGAGCAGACCTGAACATAAGCAAGCACTGAAAAATTTGTCTGGGTGCCATGTGTGTGGGTTAGGGGTGAAGGGCTTGTGTTTTAATAACAAAAGTGCCCACTAGATGGCATTGGGACATTTTGATGCAGATTCTCAGTCAGCATTGCCATTACAATGCCTTTCAGATAAGCTGATTTACATTATTAGTTTCCTCGCCAGAATCTCTGCATTATAAAGTTGCACTGACTTTAAGAAAATCCACAGCGTGGTTAAACTGGAGATATATGCTGCTTAATCCTCAACACACACACACACACACACCTGCAAGCAATAGGCCTCTCCCCTGGAACTTGAGCACCTCGACCCATTCCTCCTCTGAGCTGTTTTTCTATTTATAGCCGCAGATCTCTGGCTGTGTCAAAAAAAATGCCCGCTGTCTCGTTCTGTTTTGCTTCCCTACCGTTTGACAGATTTGTGGCTTGATGGGGTGAAGGGGGGTCATCTGGTTTAAATAGCTTTGCTTTTCAGGCACTGCAACCATTGATTTGCACCCTTGGATGATAAGGAGTTGCGTAGAGGTTGATCAGCTGGGCAGGAAAAAAAGGGTTCAGCCTATAATAGATCTGTTAGTAAGATGATCTGTGGGTGTCACTCGAGTATCTGCCTCAACATGACTTCATTTCTAGTGCTTACACCCTACTGACCTATTGACCCCAAAAAGAAACTTGCAGCAGATGTATGCAGCGAACTCAGTGCTCAGTTCGTCAGCAGCATGGATGTTTTTCGTCTGTATTTTATGGATTAAAAAAAAAAGAATGAGTAAATGTTTATGCTATGCTTAGTGACGCAAGCGAGGTACAAATCAAGATTGCTTGAGAGAAAGTCCCTAAGACGTTCCCAGTTGAATTAACTGTTCAGCCAATTGTTTGAGTGTACTCCCAGCAGATAACCGAGGTGGCCAAGAGATGTGCGGAAAGCAGGGAGATGATAAGATGTTGGAAAGAAGATGGCTGACTGTGAAGTGAGCAGTGTTTTGTGACGATAGCCAACACTGTGGGAAAATCACAAAAGGAAAAAGCCCAGAGATTAGTTTTAAGGGTTTTTTTCCCCTGTCTTTGACTTGTAAAAGTAAACTATGCAATATGCATGTCACAGTTTTAGGGTTCATACCAAAACCCAAACAGTTCTTAAATGAATCACAAAAACAATTAGAAATATGCCGTTATTATCAGGGGTTTACTGGTCACACTGTGGCTGAAAGGAGGGTGATTTTTTTCTTCTTTTTGTTGTTTGGGAACTGGAAAGTGCACATCAGATTTTATAAGCAAAGGCAGATGAGGCTTTTTTTTTTTACTAACTCATGATATCATCGAAGTCCTTCTAGAAGCAACTCATCAGCAATGAAGGAACCTTAGTTTGAAACCTCTAAATAAGTGGGAAGCGAGCCATAATTTTCAATTTCATTAGGACATAGAAGCTGGCACAGTCTGATTTCTCCGTGTTGGTTTTGTTCCTACATTGTCATAACAGTGTTGGTCCAGGATCAGTATTGCAGGTGACCAATCACATTGTCTGAGCATTTAGTTAGGCATTAGGCAAGAAGTTAGCAAATGCTGTAAAAAATTATCACTTGCAAACCAACATGAGTAACCTAAATTTGGCTAACAGCAAACCTATGTAATATATTTATTATATTGCCTAAATTCATAAAGCACTTGAAATGCTTACGATTTGAATCAAAATATAGTTTTGTATGAACAAGCGCATTTTTTTTCCCCACACATTCCAAAGCCATGACATCATTGCAACCCGACTGGTCAGCTCCAATGCTGATCCACAACCAACATTAATTATAATGATGCAGGAACAACACCAACGCGGGGATATCAGATACAATAAAAAGCTGCAAATGTGCAATTGGGTGTATCTGATAGCCCGGTGCTGGTGTCAGAGTAGGGTCAGGGTTAGGACGAGGTTCTGGTTAAGCCTGAGTTATACTCAACGGCAGACATGGACATGGTCAGCTAGAGACCCGATGGCCAAGTAGTCATTCCTGTCATACTTCTTTGAAGTCTGCTTGAAATCCGATGTCTGGGCGCATGTGTACTTGATGTATTGTAATGTAAATTCTCTGTGGACTAGTCGTGGCTACAAAAAACAGGCAGGCATGCAGACATCTATGCGAACCCTCACGCTCACAAATTTACATCACAGGGACCCAAGGGGACCCTAGTGGACTCTAGCGGATCCGCGAGTCCCTAGTGGACTCGCAGATGCATAAAATCTACTTTAGGGTTAGGGTTTGCTGTATGATGGAATGTGTGTCTCCACATTGAAAATCCATAGCAATGAAGAAATGACATGCTAACTCACCTAATGGGTACAATAAGCCAAGAAAGAGTTTTTTTAAAAAAGCATCCTAATACATGTTTTTTTCTAAGACAGCAAATTTATATGCCCGCGACCACACACAGCTGACACAGTGTACACGTGTCCGTTCAAAAAACATGATTCGCTAATTGTTTCCCTTTTTGACTTGGAGGCAGTGCCAGGAAGTCTGCCTCTTTTAACATTTTAGACTTCTTCCATAAATTTCTATCCAGGTTTCTTTGAGTTTTTTGTCTACTCATGTCAATGTCATTACCAGCTTTGATGATCTAACAAAGCAACGTCACCCACACATTTGGACCACCCAGTGGGTCCAAATGTCTTTAGACTCAACACTGCACTTTCTCTGTTCCCTCTAGTAGACTGAATGTATGATTGTGAAGATACAGTAGGCAAAGAACAGACAGAGACATACAGAGATTCCTCGATTTGTTAGTAAGATGTATCCTTTCAGATTAATAGAAAGAAATAGTCCAAAAGACAAATTTAGGTGCTTATTTTGCACATCTATGCAAACGAGTGCATGCACGATATAATATGCAATTAGTATATGTAAAAATAAAGTTTCACAGAAACTTGTAAGAAATGTAAATATTTAAATGTAATGTCTCCCAGAAAAGATGTTGAACAACTACTACTGGTTTAAATGATTCCTTCTAACTAGTGAACTTTCCTTTGTTTTGGCCTTGGTGGTAGAGTTAGATTCACAGTTAGAAGGGGATCAGGAACAGTGAGTCATCCTCTGGGAACCATAAAAGTCAGCACAGTCATTTATGGAAGCTAGTTTTTGACATAGTTGAGTCAGCAAAGGTAGAAACAAACTTAACAGAGAACTGCAAACAAAATGTGCAGATATTTGAAAGATGACACTGAACCTTTATGTCAGAGAACAAATTACTGCGTGGCGTCACTCTAGTACTTGGAAAGGTGAAACTGGACCTATCCAACAAACTCAGGCTGCCATCCCAGATTGAGTTTAGTTTTGAGGACTAAACTGGTGTGATCTCATCTTTGTTTCCTTCAGTGGCTCCATGTAGCTTAAGCTGCAGATTGGAAAGCAGAGGGATTTGTTGGCATGTCCATAAAAGTGAGTCAATAAAACAAAGAATGGATGGGAGTGAGTTTCTCTGAAGAAAAATAAACCAGGGAAAAGAGAGAGAGAGAGAGAGAGAGAGAGAGAGAAAGTGAAGAGCAGTAGAGAGGAAGTCAGGGGTCACTCAGTCAGCCTCCAGCCTTTTTTCAGTAGGAGCCCCGGGGCCACGGCATGGAGCTCTGACCTCGAATTCCAAATAAATAATTCCCTAAGCCTCCCCACTGAGAAAGACTGACACGCACACACTCACACACACGTATGAGAATGGGGTACACCCGGCAAAATTCACATTTTCTCTAAATCCGTGGCTTATTTAAATGACTTTAACAAGTATTTGATTTATTTGATCAGGGGAAACCTGATAAGGCTACAAGGTAAAATACATACACAAACACACATGCGCACACACGCAAATGCATAAAAGCACACACAGTCACAGGTACTACTTCTCAAAGTTAGCCCTCAGAGCAGCCTGAATCCTCCATGTGTGACTGAGAACAGAAGTTAATCTGGACTAAACACGGCACCAAAAACATTTTATTCTGTAATAAATAGACATGAAAAATGATGTACATAGCTGCCATGGTTATGAAAGGCTATGTACAAAATAAGAGTTGTAACAAAGACAATTTCTACTAAAAATACTTAAGGGGGCTATAAGCAAGATGCCCTCTGCTGAACTCAAGTTTCAAATCAATTCTCGTTCCTATTTTGTAAAAAAA
The DNA here is from genome assembly GCA_015107715.1 of Tylochromis polylepis. Lineage (NCBI taxonomy): Eukaryota > Metazoa > Chordata > Actinopteri > Cichliformes > Cichlidae > Tylochromis > Tylochromis polylepis. The sequence goes on from VVHJ01033873.1 coordinate 22,734, forward strand.
ACAACAACAACAAAACAAAACAGCAGAGCTTGATAAAATTTTAAAAAAAAAAGAAAAAAAAAAAGGATTTTATTCCTTTGGGCTCATTTTTCAGCAGCGGGACAGGAAATGAGCTTGGAGTGTCCTTTTGATATGCTTTATGAGGACTGATGCACACATAGAAGACAGATATTTATGCTATATGCATAACCCTGAACAAAATATCAGGACAGAAAAACTTCAAGTGACAAGTGGGTGTTGGATCTATAACTGGAAATGTTTTATATGAAAGACAACTCATGAAAAAATATGTACCCTTGTGAAATGTATAGGGTTTATGCTTTTTTAGCCTTCTCTATATTATACCACAGGTACTGGTAGATTGCTACCCATGACTGGTATAGGACTTTAATTACTGTCTCATATCGCAACCTTGCTGTTTTGAAGTGGATTACACTAATGAGTATGGTTTCATACAGTGTCATGTGTCCAGATGGTGTACTGGACACAACAGTGGCCAAAAAGGAGTGTGGAATGCTGCAAACTTGTCTTCCTTAATGATCACCACTTTGTTTGGTGGTTGCTAGCTTTCTTCTGTGTAATCAATCTCCAGCCAGTAGAAGAAGGATGCGTTATCAGAATGTAGCCTATGCTAAGCTACTGCTAGCTAGCTAATAGCAATAGAGTCTTGTATCCGGTCTTTAAGTCTGACGTCATTAGCCGTGTCTGGGCCCAAACGCCGCTGCAGGTCCCAAAGTCAAACGAACACTGCGGCATCACTGAGAGTTAAAAAAACTGTCTAAATTCTTTCATCTGTAATAAAATGATCAGTGTGGCTGCTCTACCAGGTGGAACAATTAAGTTTAACATCCAGGCATCCATGAAAACAGAATTTATGAAATTTAACGGAGTTAGAAGTTAGCATGGAGTTAGCTCGCTAGTTTCCACCTAAACATAATACACCATGTTCTGACTGAGGGATTTCTGAAAAAAATTAAGAAGTACAGCT
>VVHJ01033876.1:7620-27084 GCA_015107715.1 Tylochromis polylepis
GAAGATGGAGAGAGAGGGGGGGGGGGGGGGGGGGGTTGAAAGAGGGTGTGAGGACTGAGAATGAGGACTGGGGCAGTGAGACTGCTGCTTATTAACCGTCACAGCCAGACATCCTGCAGTCACCTCATAAAACAAACCAGCTTGTGTTCCAGCTGTTGGCACAATACGTTTATCCCACATCTACTTCCACTTAATGAAAGCACGGAGCATCATCTGGAAAAATGCATGAATTTTGGCTTGGTGCGCTACAAGCTTTACAGAATTACACACACAATAATCCCCCTCTCACTTCTGTTATTCTACATTTAAACAGGTAATTATTGAGTCTCTCTATATGTAAAACATCTGTCTGTTGTACTTGTTTAGTGAACAGAAAATAACTGGTGATTGGTCTGAAATAAACAAGTCATTTAAATGCATCATGATGCCAATTTTTTATAAACTTTTTCACCTTTTTCAGTTGTCCGGACGCAACAGTTTAACAACAAAACAGACAGAGAGGTCAGTAACTGCTTGTTGCAGGGTTACTGTCAAAATTTAAGGGTCAAAGAATTTTTGAGTACTATGATGGGTTGAATTAACTCAAAATATAATGAATATAGGCTCTAAAAGCTATTTTAGATTTCTTGGTAATATTTTTTAGGGAAATCGTTTATTGTCTTGTTTTTGTTTCCGTTAAGGCTTAAAAAAAATGCTCAAATGTAAAATAGGGAACATGTCTTCCCAGCAGAAATATCAAAAGCAGCATTTAAAAAGCCAAACTGATACAAAAATTAAGTTTCACAGTCCAATTAACCTCCCAGCTCAGCTCTATTGTGCCACCTGGTGTTTCTTTCCCCACTTCAGGCATGCACAGTGAAGTTTGATGGAGGGGGTTTGCGTTGAAGCAGCCGATGGCCATCTTTTACTTCTATTGATTTGATTGACTTGTGTGGGTGAGGGGGATGCTGACAGCGGTGCTTGCAGGGCCTTATTCTTCCAGAGGTCCAGCACTGAGGAGAAAATCCTTAGCTGTCTGTCTTAACACCAACCTCGCCATCCTCTGCCAGTCTCACCCTATCACCTTATGGTGCAGAGTGCCCGTGTTTAAACAGCTGAGTTTGACTGATTCTGAAGACTTACATATTACACATCGCCTATATAACATTTTTTCAATTTAAACTGTGTTACTGTGCCATTTCCACTTATAATGTGTAACTACCTGCAGTGATGCTGCTCTACTGCTCTACAATATGAGCACATATACACAGATGTACATAATATATAATTAGATATAGGGAAATGAAATTCATGAATCTGGGATTTGGTTTGGTGGAATGAAAATATATAAATTATGTTTTCGGTTAACTCCAGTTCATCACATTCATGATATAAAAATCCACTTCTACTTGCTCTATTGAACAGTTGCCATCAATTATTTACAAAGGCATGGATATTACAGGGACACATGCAGGATGAATGGTAGAACAAGATGAACATTTTTATATCGTCTTACTGTTTATAAATCTACTATATTTCTTAGCAGGTACTAAGCTGTCTGGGGTGATGTGCATTTTATTGTCAAGTCCTTGAATATATACTCACTCACACTTTATTAGGTACACATTGCTAGTACTGGGTTGGACCCCCTTTTCCCTTCTGAACTGCTGTAATTCTTCATGGCATAGATTCAACAAGGTGCTGGAAACATGATACCATCACATAGTTGTGGCATGTTTGTTATCTGCACATCCATTGTGTAAATATCCTGTTCTAGCACATCCCAAAGATGATCTACTGGACTGAGATCTGATGGCTGAAAGCAGTTATCAGTAGATTCGTACACTGTGGTCATAAAGGGATGGACATGGCCGCAACAATACTCAGGTAGGCTGTAGTGTTTAAATAACTCAGTTGGTATTGAGGGGCCCAAAGAATGCCCACATCCATGACACCATTACACCACCACCAACGACCTAAACTGTTTATACAAGGGAGAATGGATCCACGCTATCATCACCTTACCATCCTAATGTTGCAGCAGAAATAGAACACATCAGACCACTCTTTTATTGTCCAATTTTGGTGACTTGTGGACCCGGTTTTGCCTTCTATAGCCAATCTGCTACAAGATTAGACATGTTGTGTATTCAGATATGCTCTTCTGCATTTCTTGGTTGTAATAAGTGGTTATTTTAGTTGCTGTTGCCTTCCTACCACCTGAAAGCAGTCTCCCCTGACCTCTGGGATCAACAAAGCATTGCTGATTACCCGAGAACTTCTGCTCACTGGATATTTTCTCTTTTTACAGACTATTTTCTGCAAACCCTAGAGATGGTTGTGCAGAAAAATACCAGTAGATCAGCAGTTTCTGAAATGCTCTGGCTCCAAAAAGCATGCCATGTCCAAGTAACGTAAATCACTTTTCTCCCTCATTCTGATGCTCAGTTTGAACTTCAAAAGGTCATCCTAACCACGCCTACATGCCTAAATGCACTGAGTTTCTGCCACGTGATCAAAAGATAGTTGTGGTGTAGATATTTGTGGTGATGAGCAGTTGAACAGGTGTAGCAAGTGAAGTGGCAGGTGAGTGTACATCATGCTAATAAAGACATTTATTGTAAGATGTTAATCTACTTGAACAGCATTAAACAAGCCTCTGATTCAGGGTTTTCAATCAAGCTGTTTGTGGCTGCAACACATCTGTGTCTACAAAAGAGTGGCTTGACACACACTCTTAACAAAAGAGTTCATCCTTTGATCAAAAGCGCCTCACAAGATATGCATAATTTCATTCACACGTCTCAGTGTCAAGTTCCCTGGTAATGAAGATAGGTCTCCAGACAAAGAGGAGCTGTAGTTTTAACCTGCTCCACTCAGTAGTGATGTGCTATGACTCTGGACAGCTGTGGCCCTCCTCCTCCTCGTCCTCCCTACCAGTCAGCACAACTGGGCCTTCGCTGTTATCTGCATATGGACTAACAGATGCTCACGTCTGTGCTTGTGTTTGCACATTTCTCATGAACGGCTTGCACTTTTTCCCCTCCCTTCATCTTAGACTCCAACTCAACAGAAGATTTTGGTGGTGAAAGCATGTTTTATGTCAGTGGCAGTCTACTGTGAATGAAAACCATGAAACCACAGTTGATGAAACACAGCCTGGGGGCACCTCAGGGGAATATACTGGCTACTGTTGTCCCTTGGTGACTGACAGACTAAGCTACTGAATCCACTACTGAGACCACATGTGAACACACCTGTTACAGTATAATGCCTCCAGTGCTTATCGTAAGTAACACAGGAAACCAATGCTTCCCGAGGGGATCACCAAACCTACAACTCCGGCTGAAAGACAATAAACCTATCAGTGGTAAAAAATACAGCAGCATTATCCTGGCCTGGGATTGCTGCGTAATCCCTCTATCTGAATCTCACATAACAAGCAAACAAAAAGGAATAATGGAAGATAATCTCACCCCGAGTTTGTTTAACATTTAGCAATTTACCCAGGTAACTTGGATTGGACTGGATTACCCCCTCCCCCGCCCTCCTGTGGACAACCTGCTCTCACCTCTGTGCTAACCTCACGCATAGGAAACAAAACAGCTGGTTAAAGAGGTCCGACCATAAAGGAGGTTTAAAATACATAGCAGAAGTAGCATATAGCACTATCTGTGCTGTAATGGCCCCTTTAGAAGAACAACGTCTTATCTGGATTTTCCTACCGTGAGATGTAAGTTGAAAATCACACAGGTGAAGCGAAAAGTCTGACTTTCTATGTCTATGCCTCTCCAAACACTCAGTGAGTCTCCCTGAGACTGTAAAATTCACTCAATGTCTGAATTTTGCAGAAGAAATTTACATGGCAGCCACATTGGAGTTTTGTCTCAGTCTATTATCTGGATAATTATATCCAATCCACAGGCATCTGCATGTACACATGGGCAGTGTAATTTGTGTTTTTTGTTAATAAACATCATTCTCCAGGTAAAAAGGAAACAACGGCATGATTGATTTATTTTAATAATTTTTGTCGAAAAGCGGAACTTGCTAGTAGTAAGAGGTCATGTGAGGTGACCTTTTAACTTCCCGGGCAGATTGTTTTTTAATAATGTGGCCACAGCAGATGGCATTCACAGCTGGCTGGGGTCCAATCACATCGCAAGCCAGTTGATCTGATCACAGAGCATTCAGTGAGCATTTGCACCTTTCATTTAAAAGTGCTTTTTCTCATCTAGAAAAGACACTTTGACGGTGGTCACATTACAGTCGAGTGTCAACAAAAGCCCATTAAGGTTTATGAGTAAGACTGCTAAAGACTTTTAACTCCATACATTAATTATTTATACAAACAGTTGCTGTTCTTTACATGTGTCCATTTGCAGTGGTAAGTTCAGACTGAAGCTTTAGCACAATCCTGCAGGGACACCCATACAAACAGGCTACGATATGGACACAAAGACCTAATGCACACATGAGGACAATAAGTCCAGACTGCCTCCCCAGCATGAGCTCCTTCCAACAAGTCCACACTGACCACCGGGAGCGATGATCGCCACAATGCTTTCTTTCTCTCACTCCCAAGGTTCATCTGTTCATGGTGGTTTCCTATTCACCAATCTATCATCTTGCTCTTCTGTCAGTTGCAACTGTGGCGTCTGTCTCTTGTCTCTCGGCATCACAGAGCTTGTGTATCATGTTCTGGTGGCACTGCACCACACAGCACTCAACTTGGCTGCAGACCCTCAGGACAGTAAAGCTACACAGACTCCCAGTGAACCTTGGCAAGTGCAGGGCACAGGCTTCATCTAAATTGTTAAATAATCAATGTGTTCCCATGGTAACCAGCGCTCGCACAGCATTGGCCGGCAAACCGTCTTAGCCACCTCCCCTTGCTCCACCTCTCGGGGCTCTCACTGTTACCTCACTGCAGTTTATGCGGCTCTGTGCTCACACATGCCTGGCCATAGGCTGGATGTGCCTGACTGCCTTTTCTACACAGACACAAGCACATACACACCGCAGAGCCCACACACCGATTTAAGTGAATGCCACAGCTTATAATTTACATGTCTATAAAGATGTGAACCCTCACCATTTAAGGCACAAATCCATTAGAAGAAATATTCTTTTTATTCTGACTATGCATACGTTTAATAGCACACAGGCAGGCAGGTACTGAAAGGAAAAGGTTCAACATTTTGCAAAAAAAGCTTCCTTGCACAGGGTTAGATGAGATAATTGAAAACACAATAATATTGAAACAAATGTTTATCAGTACAGCATTACCTGCTCGACTAGCACAAACTCCAAAATTAACAATTTACTGTTTTATAGGTGATTTTTTTTACAGTTTTTACAGCATTTTACTTTTTTATTACTTCCTAAGCTAAGTTAAAAGGCTACTGAGGGATAGTCATATCTACTGTACAAGCTTGAATGATCCAAATAATCCACTCCAATATGAGGAGCAAAATGAGTCTAAACAGATTTGCACACAGCCTCTCTTCAACATATAATTACTACTGTGGCAAACAAATGGCAAAAAAACATAACAAATATCAGCAAATCTAATTTTAAATGTGTTGGTGAAGCTTGCATAACATATACGCAGGCAGCTGCCTCCGATCAAAATAATCCAAAACCTTAGGAAGGTTTGATTGTCAGCATTACATTCTGTGCTTTTAAACCCTCATCTTCGTCATAGGTAGAGGGGGGAAGAAGAACGAGAGGCTTCAGCATGTGCATGGTGACAGCATGCTGACAGGGCAATATCCCTTTCCTCCTTAGCAAACATTTCCATATCAGTTCTGCTCTCACCAAGGCACGCTGACATGGGAGCTCAGTCTCCAGTGGTGACATCGCAGTGAAATATGACAGTCAGCCCTGCTCAGATGATGCGCCCAGTCATTTAAATGATAGAGCCAATGCTGAAGGAAGCTCTTCCCGGGCCCGAAGTCAGTGCTAATAGCAGATAGGAGAACAAGGCATGCTATGACGTGCTTACGTTATCTAAAAAAGTAGATGCCGCTAGCAGTGCTGTGTTTGTTTTCTAGCAGAATGTGGGATGAGAGATGCAGTCAGTGCTGCTGCTCTGATCCCTCGGATCTTATTGGCTTCTTGTAGGCCACGCTGCAGTCTAATCAATACCTGCTCAATTACCATGCGCCCAACATCTTATTCACGCTGTATCCCCTGTGCCAGCGGGAAGAGGGAGGGTGAGAAGCAAGGTGAGAGAAGAAGCATCTGAGAAGGATGAACAGATGACAGCGAGAGCTGTTTTACTCGCAGATGCTGTCAAAACTCAATGTCAGGGACAAAGGCGGAATAACGAGATGTAATAAAGAAAATCCCACAGCGGTAAAGGTCAACTGCTCCAGCTCTCCCTCTACAACGGTAGCTGAATTCAGGCATTCATTTCAATGGGGAAATTAATTAGTTCGCACATAAAACAGACCAATTAAAGCTCAAAGTTTTCTGATTTGATGGCTATGATTGAGCATTTTGACTATGTCCCCCCCCCCCCGACTTCCAAACCCTCCCAACACACACCACAGACACACATCTATGAAACTATAATTAATAGCCCGTCACAGCTGTCAGCAGCACTCCCTCCTCATCTTTATGTAATATTACAAAAGCATGCTCTGGGTTACCTCTCTGCCATGCTGAGCAGCTTCAAATGAGAGCTGGCTAGTTTGACCTTCACAAGTAGCAGCCACTAGGTAGAAGTACTGAGTGTAACGAATATTCATAACAATGTTGCTCAAGAAGGCTTTCTACAAGAGCGCTGACAACTGATCGGGTTTGAACTTGACTGCACCTCGCTCTGTGTGCTTGTGACAGTACATCCAGCATGTGGCAAGTGTGGATTCTGACACGACAAAGTGGGAAAAGAGCAGGTTGTAAATAATAACATTAATAGTGGCTGACATTGCTTGCGCTGGCTCACGGTGACAATGTCATGGCTTACTGGCACAGTAAGTGGTATAGCTGAACTTCTATTAATGTTATTACAGTAGTTAGACAGATCTGTGCTTTTCCAAGTGGGGTTAGTGATATTTCAGTATTATCCATTTTCAAAAGCAACATGTTTCCACAAATGTCTTTGATTCAAACCCTTGATTTTGACTAGTGAGAACTAAAGCACCTGAGTCATGGAGAATTTTTTCATGTATCTGCCACACCAGCAAATCCATAGACCACACTAATTCTAAGACTCCACCTTAATTGTGATATCAAATATTCTCCTATGAGGTTTTGTGACTGCATCTTGAATGCTTTTAATGCTTTCATAATTAAAAAAAACAACAACAACCTGTCAAAACACTCAAAACCACAGTAGATTTCTCAGGAACCATATTTTTCCATCACGACATATACACAGAAACAAACAAATGGCCTTAATAATATCATGACTTTAGCCATTCTTTATATTCCAATATCAGTACTTCTGTGGTCTTTGTGTTCTGTGCTAGTTCTTGAAAAAATGACAAAGCACTTGCTGCAGGTGATTATCTACATCAAGGATCTAAACCCTGAGGGCGTTATAAATAAAGAAAACTTAAAACATTTTTTACAATCTACAGGTAATAAGTTACAGAATAAATCTACAGATTTCAACAAAATATTGTTCAATTAAAGAAAACCACTTATTTAACAACAGAAATGTTGGAAACTATTATTTCTAAATAAATTAAATATTATTCTTCATTTATCGCAAAAAACGGGCCTAATTGTCCAGTTTAGAAGCAATCAATTAATGGATTCAACTGACTGACTCAGTATCCTAACCATGTTGTTATTCTTTGCTTTTAAAGACCATACAATACATACATTCATACAACACATAAAGCTGCACGACAAGTGACGCATCGGTGTTGTTTCTCTGACTGAGTCATCCCTGCTTTTCAGATGTTGCTGCTAATAAGTGGGTAACAGCATTACAGGTGCTCTTGGAAACAGCCAGCTACTGTGCTGAAGACGGGTAATGCAAAACTTATAAACAATAATCATCACTGATTTTTAGCAGATACATTCATTGGGAAAATTACTAAACTGCTAATTCAAATTAGTCACAACCAGCACCGCCGAGTCAATGTCACAGAGAAACAGCTTCAATGAAAACTACCACATGTGCTGTGGTGAGGCTTCACAGTGACGGTAGTCTAATAGTCATCGGCATAATCCTGCCTGCACAGGTCACTGTAGCATGTTAGTGCTCTGCTTTGACTGGTTACTTTTCCTTCTATCCTGAAAAAGCCTCTGAATTTATTTCTCTCCGATGGTTTGGATTTGTAGCTCAGGACTAGCTACAGCGCATAGCTACAAACAACTGAGTGCTGCCATTTTCAAGCTTTCATTGGTTCGTCCTCAGCTGACAAGGTTACTACTCTGCTGCTGTGATGTGAAATATTCTTAGTTTTCTTTTTAATAAATGTCATTTTTGGTTTATTTTGCATGTGCTGTGTGAAGTTACGAAGATGCATCTTCAGCAAATAACAAAAAATTTCACAATGCAAGTGCAAATACTTAAGAAAATATCCAAAAATTAGCTCTAAATAAATTAGCTAAATAAGAGCTTATATGTTAAATATTATATGAATATTTATGTTTTCAGTGAGACTACTATTGATATATTAATAATATCTTTTATAGATGGCAAGGAGCATCTGCAGGAAATAACAATAATTCAAATATAAATAAAGCAGCACGACTGAGATTTAAAACCGCATTTATATGACTGATACAATGGATTATGACTTTATAGTCATTAAAGGTCTATAAAACATCGTAATATAACCTTTAATCACATTTTAGGAATAGTTTGATATGATTGGAAATGAGTTTGTTCTTTTCAGAGTCAGTTTAGAGATAATAATTAGCTAAGCTAACCATAGATGGGTCATCTGGTCCTCTCCAAAGGTTTCCAATATCTACTTTATGACTCTTTAAAGTTCCCTGAATTCAAACAGTTCCTTTTATTAATCTGCCCAATAATCAAGGTTCTCCGATAAGATATAAGTTCCTAGGCTCAGTTAGGCTAAACTCACCACACTGGTTTGTACAATGCCTGTCATTGTTTTATTTAAAGATTTATTTTTAGTCTGTTATGCCTTTATTAGGTAGCAACAGTAACAGAGAGATGGGAAGATGGGCAGAGAGGTTGGATGAGCAGTTACCAACCTCCACCAGGTGAACATGCAATAGTTTTACATGAAGGTTTTTGTATGGACTAAAGTGGCAATAAAAATGATTTTAACTGTGAGTTTCAGAGGTGATGGCACATGGATTTTTAGTCATGGACAGAGCTGCGCTAGCTGTTTCTAGTTGTAGCTTCAAATTCACCAATAACACAACTGTTTATATACTAAGAAACTAAGATTTTCAGTTTTTGCTTTCGTCAGTCTTAAATCTATCCTGACATCTCAAACGTATTAAAGACATGAAATCTTACAGAAGTATCATACTGAAAATCAAAGCGATCCTCATGAAAATAAATAAACACTACGAATAGCAAACAACATTGTTTTTTAATGCTCTGTTTTCACTTTTGTCACCTTTCCTTATTCCTTTCCAGTGAATCCCAGATCACAATCTTCTGAGCTGCATTTAAACCAATCCAATTTTAGACTTTTTTCCTTTAATTGGGAACATTGCAACTGTGATTCTGCTTCATGGTCCTAACAGTATTGTAAACACGATCCTTAAACCCCTTAAGTGCAAGTTATTGCAAGAAAAAAGATTAGCTTTCTCCAATTTCCTTTACCTGCTTTTGACTACATGATTTTGCTCACACAGTCCTACCTTTTCTGTTTCATCAAATCTGACTAGAACATTTTGGACTAAATGGCTGCTTCAGCTGTTCAGGCAGTGCTCGTTCACAAATCAAAATCATGAGACAGTGATAAAACTATAGAGAGCAAATACAGAGTGCTTAGCGATCCACTGTAAAATAATATAGTGAAAATAACAAGCCTAACTTTGGCCTAAAGGCCAATAAAAACCATTAGTCCACGTCTCTCAGGAGCCGAGGCCTGTCTCAACACAGCAGCAGAGATCTTCCTGTCATGGTTGAGGTTTCATGATTTTCTATAAGCTCCACTTGGGAACGCCCACATGCACACAAATCTCCATTCACTACCCGTGCCTGAGTTTTGGCTCACAATAAGTGTAGGTGTTGAAAGTGATGAAGAATTACAGTAAGTAGGACACAAGCGAGGCAACAAATACAAGAGCTGTGCCTCTAGTTTCCCTCTGATAGTTATGAATACATGAGCACATTTATCCATATGCTGATGTATTTAGCGCCAAACAGCAGAGGGGAATAAAAGAAACAGGGCATTGTTTTAAACGTTTGTAGCACTTTGGTGATTGCCAAATCAATCTGCCTCCTGTCGAGGGTCCAGATTGCCTATTTTTCACTACCCACCTTGGGCTGTGTTCAGGCAAGACACACTGTCCCCTAAAGAACGGGTTTCAGCCAAGAGCAGAGCAGCCATATTACTGGACTGGAGAGATGACACACTGATCTGAAAACATGTAAACCTTTTATTTCTCTGACACAAAAACCCCCACTGTATACCAGCTGGCTGCTGAAACACAAAAACTGTTTTAATAGATGGAATATGAAGGCAAAATATATGGGCTGCAGGCATTAAAAAAATAAAAAGAATGGATTAAAATATCTCTATCATGTTTTCTGTCAAATGTGAAGACGTGTGCTCAGCTTCAAGACTATAAATAAAGAGAATAAGCCCATTGGACTCTTTACAAATAAAGGTATGAGAGCAAGCTACCTCCCAAGATGTCACCACACCCTGCCGAGAAAAATCCCAGCACAAAATCCCCCTGTGAAACCACAACTCGCGGATTTCCGACTCCAGTTTTAATGCAGACTACGCAAGAAAGATTTAATATGTTAATTTTATTTTTACCTTTAGGACAAGCCAGTGCAGATGCATCAGAGATATTATGAGGTCAAAGAATCCCGAATAGAAATGCATACCAGACTTTCGGGAATGCAACAGATGTTGATGGTCCCTCCCTTTCCCCCAAAAAGCCAATCATGTGATTTATAACAGCTGAACCAATCACCATGTAGCACTGATACATGTGCTCAGTTTCTTTGCATAAACAGGATAAAACGTGGCTGTAGCTTCCGGGTCGTAAAGATGAAGCCAGCTTTAAACCAGCAATCTATTCGAAGCCCACCAGATGGCGATAGCTGTGGCTGCAAAAAGATTTCGGGTTCTATATAAGTCTTTCTAGCTTGACCTCTGTAACCACTTTCCTGATGACTTTATGGGCTCACTCATTCATTTCGGGTTATACTGAATGAAAAATTAAGGCTATTTTGTAAATCCGGTGTATGTGTAATATGAATTAGCACGACAGATGCTTAGGGGTTCTGGTGGGTTGAGGTAAAGAAGCTGGCTGTGTTAGCTCAGGTGAAAAAAGACCCAAACATTTTTAACCCTTATTTTTGGGCAAACTGTTTGTAATCACATTTGACTGGTAACTATACAACCTTTATGGCCTGGTGACCATCCATTTAGATAGACTTTTCTTGCTAGCCTAAAATTAATGTCTGGAGGTGTCTTCAAGATGGGTTTGTATGATTCCACCTAACCCCAAAACTCTTGGTTCCAGCTTCTTAAATGTAAGCAGTGGTGGCTATTTTCTTGTTTTAGTTGTGAAATACAGTAAATCTATGAGCTTTGGACTGCTGGTCAGATCAACTGCATCATCATAGAAATGCACAGTTCATTTCTCATTTTGAAAGGCTAAAAGAACGACTAGTCTGACACTAAATGTTAATGCAGTGTGAATGACGGGCTGAATTTCTTGAACATCCCAAATTCTGGCTGCATGTACTGATGTTGCATCATTCCCGTCAATCACCCTGTCCCTTCTCCTCCCCTCCCACATTCCCACCTGCTGAGATATTCTAGAGAACATATGCAGGGCTTGGATTTGGCTGATTACATAATTGGAAATTTTAATGGTGAGTATTAATCCACAATGGGCCCATATTGGGTTTTATAAGCAGGCTGATTGGGATCTGTAGGCCCTCAGAAAGCAGGGGCAGTCGGACAATGAAGCTCTGGGCTAGAAGAGTGCTTTACATTAGAGCTGAGGACCATTACAGTGCTCCATAATGCCATTCACCACATACCAACTGCACATTTTTATACTGCATTTTTAGTCACAGCATCATCAGCATCAGAGACATATTTTTCTGCATATAAAGAAATGATTTGCTTCCTGACTGCTACAGCCGTGTGGTTGAGGCAAAAATCAAAAATTGTCTTGGAAAACAAGCAGGCTTTGGTCGCCTGCGTATCAACATTGCAGCCTGTGGTAATTAGCTAGCTGAACAGCAAAGCTGCTGTGCAGCTCTGACTGAGCCTGCACCATGGCAACACACAGGGCTGTGTCTGAGCACAGGCTCCTCTCTGCTTTCCTCTCCTCCCCCTTCTTTCCTGTTCTTTTTTATTTATTTATTTATTTTTTACTGGCTCATCCCTTTCTTTACGCCACAACTCTCATTTCTTCATCTCTTTCCTCCCGCTTCTCATTCTTTCCTCTCTGCCCATCTCCACTCCTAATCACCCTCCCCTGCCTACCGTCCCCTGTTGCATCATCACCGACACAACATAAAAGACACTCGGTGGTTCGCGTACAGGGAGGGCTTGGCACTGCTGCTTTCCTCGTCATTCTGAACACGAAGTGGTGAATTTTTCTGACATATGGCAATCAGTATCATGTCTTCCTGCTAAATTCCATGTTCATCTATGCTGGATTACACACAGTGTGCATTTTAAACATATATAACAACAACATACATTTAATGTTTCTGCAAGCTGATCACATCAAATGCAAAATGTTCATGCTGAACAAACTGCAATATGTTCTCTCACTGCCAAAAAAACCCCCAAAACATAATTGTTGATAATATACAATTGATTACAACTGCTAATGCTAGATTTAAAATGTGTATATGTGGTAATTAAAGGCGCCTATAGGCACAGTTGTAACCTCTATACCAGCTGTTCCTTCCTGTGTCTATTTTTATGCTAAAATAAACCAAGGGTGGGATAGATTTTCTGATTTAACTTTTGGTGAGACACGAAATATGTGTATTTCCATAAAATGCCAGACTATTCTTTTAACATTTTCATGGATATGCTGCAGTGTGTTGAGGTCAGTTAGCGATATTTAACCAAAAACACGATTTCTAATCTGGGGCACGTTAAATATGAAAACAGAGTTCAGCTTCTGGTTACAGTTTCACACTGAGTAGCATATTTCCTTGAAATGGTGTGCAGTAGGCTTTGACATATAGTTTCTCTTGTTTGGTGGCTTTGTCATAAATGTTTTTGAATCAGTTAGCATGTATATAAACTTCACTGGTTTAAATAGGAAGTACATGCAGTGAATCAGAAGTTTGTTACTTTTGCCAGTGCTGAACGAAGCCCTAAACTTAGTGTTCGCACCACAGACACTATAATAGCTGGACTAAGCTTCTGGGTCTGAAAAAGGAAACCAATGCAAAGTGCCCTAAAGCTGCACTCTACTTAATGACCACCAGGGGCAACCCTTGTGGTTGAAAAAAAGACTTCCAGTTTGATAGAAATCTATGGGAGAATAGCCCTCCGCTCACTCCCTCTGTGAACTCAGGAAACACTTTCCTGATGAGTTTCTGGGCTCAGTTGTTAGTTTCACGTTTTGCTGAGTAAAACAGATGCAAGTCCAGTTTTAAAGTTATGGTCATTTTAAGAGTCAGAATGTGGTTGAAACCCTGACATCATCTCCCTGGTCAAAACTGATTACAGTACAATGAGAATGGCTGAACTGTAGAGGACTGCCTCTTACAAACTGATCAGATACAGACTATAGATCAGATTATTGCAAAGAAGACATTAAATGCAACTAGTATCATCAATATAGCTATGAATAGACGTCTACACGTCTTCTGCAAGTACACAGATACTACCAGAGCCTTAAAAAAAATTAAACAGCACTTTTTCTAAGCTATTTGTGATTCTCTGCATCTAAATTTCATTTTATTTGTTGCATGATGAATTTAATGCGTTGAATTCTTACAATTGTCCTCACTGTCCACAATGTCAGTATCATTTGTTAGCAAAACATGAGGCCAATTAGCTCAGTAGAATGAGTGTTAAACATGTGTGAGGCTGCAGTTTTGTGTCACTGCTCAGATGTGTTTGTTCTCCTCATCATTTTTAATCCAGAAACTTTCTAGAAAAAAAAATTGTTCATTTAATTTTGTTCTAATCGGTGAAGCAATCGTAGAAACACAGACTTTCTCCTCAAACATCCCCCAGGTGATGCTTAAGATGTGCCTCAAACATGGTTCGACTTTCATTTTGGAACTATTTTATAACCATGAGTTATTCAACACTGAAATGTTTGCTGGTAATTATCTAGGATAGGAAGACTTTTCAATCACTGAGCATTAGCCACCGAGGTTGTGGCTGCACAGGAGTATCTATGATTAGCATCCTGCATACAAAGGCAAATCAAGATGTATAAAGTGTCACAGTGTTATGCTCTGTGCACACAACCCTGGAGTTAAAGACTACAAAGAACTACTACTGACATGATGGGTCTTTTTATGTACTGATGACTGTGAAGTCATCCAGTCAAGTGTTGCCCATGTGACCCTGTTACACCTGGAAAAGCACAGTTTTGCGAAAAAAGGCAGTTTGCACCTTTAAAAGTGTTGATAAGACACCTTCCACACTTGTCCCTGGCATTTGGTCATAAAGAGATCTGAATTATTTCTAGCTGCTATGCTTAACCAAACATTAAAACATAAATGTTTCCTTTGTTCTTTCCTTGCATGCCTCAGCTCGTGTTGCTTCAGCTTAAAGTCAACAAAAATGTCGGAGGCAGATCTTTTAAGCAGCTGCTTACGATCAGTTCTATATAATGTTTACAGAGTTTTGGTAGAGTGAAGCATCTGTTTCAAGGTTTTAGCTTTTTGAAGAGCATTTGGGGAATTCAGAAAAAGGTGCATGTTTCACAGAGCTGGGAGAATAGTAGTGGGAAGTTTTATCAAATGCCTCACCTGGAGGGTTGAATTCAGGTTTAACTTTAAAATGAATGCAGCACATACTTAACTTTACTATCAAATAATTGTTGTAAGCATTAAGCTGCCAGTCAGTTTTTTAGAGAAGAAAGAAAGCTGAATTATTTTAGAAAATCCACTTGGCATTTTGCTCTACCTAACTTGTGGTCTAAGAGCACTTTTTCTGCAACTTAAAGATTTCTTTTGAGAACTCTGAAACACCATTTTTAACTGTGTATTCATAATATACTTACAATGTATATTTACAATTAATCACAATGTACACTTGTACACAATGAACAGACATTTTACAAGACATTTTAAATCTTTTCACAAAGTTTTGTAATAATACATGAAATAAAATATATTAAACAACCCAAGCAAAGGGGTCTTGTTTTCATATATTTGTATCATGCTCTTTAGTCATATTGCTTGCCAGTAAAACATAAATGGAAAAAAATTCTTTGACGTGAAAACTTGAAAGGCCAACCCCCAAATCAGACACACCGCAACAAAAATATCATTAACTAAATCAACATTACACTAAATAACGGCAAATATGGCTGAAAACGTTAAAGTATTGTGTTATTACAGCATTGCAAAACAGACTACATTTAACCCTGTAAGACCCAACCCATCAAAAAATAGCCAGAAAATTCAGATTTTTTTAGAACTGAGATGTTTATTAACCCTTATAACAAAATCCACAATTTTTTTTTTTTTTTTTTGCTATATCATGTTGTGTATGATATATTTTTTATTATATATTTATTATATATTTGTTGTATCGCATTTGAGACACTGTGTGTTTTTGGCAACTTTTTGTTAACAACAATGTTAATTTTAGACAAAAAAAAGTTTTGTCCATAACATTTTGAAATTATTGCAAGTATTGATCATATTGATGAGATAGAGGTGTCAGAAACTCATGTAACAAATATGATACACAGGGCATTATAGGGTTAATGTGATCATTGTCACTTTAATTGAGAATCTTGAGTCTAATTATAAGTAAGGAAGGAAGGAAAATGTATTTATATAGCACTTTTCACAGATAAAAATCACCCAAATCTATCATGTCAGACTGACATGAGGATGTTTTTGTTGCTAATATTAAAAATAAGAAAATGTGGATGGCTAGCTCCTCCATGAAAACAAGAAACCTAAGAATTTATAGGTGATGATTCCCCCCAACAGGACATCCATTAGCATGTGTTCCAATGGTGAGAATCAGTGTTTCATTAAGCTGCTGTGCATCTATTCGACTGATAGGTACAGGTACCTGTAACACTAAACTGTGGCTATAGCTGCTTACTGAACTACCTTCAGGATGGCAGAAAATCATAAACCCAAATGCAAGCATTAACATGTAAATAGGACAATACAGACACCATGTCCTTAATGCTCTCTACAGGTTAAATCGCTTTAATCTGTACAAGTAAAGCCAATGATATGTGGCAGAGTTTGTATTTGGTATGTACTAGAAGAGCACGGCAGATGTGACAACTGTCACAGGACAAACAAAACGTAAACTCTAAATGTTCTAATAATAACAAGTCACTTTTTTTTTTCTCTCTGTCTCTGTGATTTAGATGTGTCTGTCTGTTTTTCCAAACTTGACATGTAGATGGAAATGATTTTCCCCTATGAAAACAATATAATTTGTAAATGCAACAGACAGAGGCCTGGATAATGCTGGCTGTCAGCTTGGTGGGTGGAAACAGGAAGCCCATGTGATATAAACATATGCTGTATGTTCATGTAACAGGAAGCTGCAGATGCCCCATGCAGGTTCTGGTGCTTGGAGAGAACCTTCTGCTCAGCATGTTCCTTCAACATACAGACATATTAGAAAGAAGAAGAATATACAGGGTTCTAGTAACGTGTTGGCGGCCACCACCACATACCACCAGAGCACCCTCAGCACGTCTTGGCGTTCATTCTAAATCTGTGGAACCGATTGAACATCATGTTTTCATTTACATCTTCTGCCACAAGTGTCCAAGGCTTTGACAAAGGCTATGACACATGGGCCATTTTCATCTTGGAATAGACCACTCATATCAGTAGAGAGACATTTTCTACTGTAGGATATGGATGACCACTCTGAATAACTTTGTATAAAATTGCACTGACCACTTCGTCTAAGCACCGGTTTATGTTTGTCACTGTGGGCATACATCGCATGGATGGCAAAAGTGGCGTCACATCCACTGGCGCAAAATGGACGAGCTTGAGGCAAGACTAGTCTGCCTGTACGAGCATTTATATGACACACGTGCGCAGGAACACAGGGATTCCCAGATGGCACAGAACTCATGTAGGGAGATTTCCGCAACAGTGCTGGAGAAGAGTGCAAATGGATAAAAGCGCCATAATGGTGAGTATAAATGCATGTGGCTGTGTGATGATGTCACATCGGCAAGGGACCAATGCGGGGAGCATAAATGTAATTTTGGCAGCAAAACAAAGCCACTGGACCACCTCACTGTTAGGTCAAGGTTTCTAATTTTACCTTTATTTGTCAACCATCTGTATATTCTTATATGCAATAATCCTTAGATGCAACAACAGTGCAAAGAGGCACATATTAGCATATTAATAGTCTGAGTTTCTAACTTTAACAAAACTTTTCCTTAAAAGGCTTTAAAATAGTTTATTAATATAGCTTTGTAACTGCTATATTTTGGGGTTTCTTTTAAAAAACATTAAAAAAAAAGCATGCAGAAAAAAGTCAAACCTGGACACATTTATCAGGGTTATTAAATGATTCATGTGGAATAATGAGGCCTGAGATTTAGCTGCCTTTGAGGGCATCTAGACCTGAAAAGACAAAAAAAAAAGTTAAAAGGTTTATTAAAGGATTTTCTACAACGTGGTTCTTATTTTAGGCCATTGTTTACATTAGCTGACATTAATTTGTAAGATATCAGTCAAAATATATTTTTTTGTTTTTGTTTTCACTTAATATTGAAATTATATTGCTTTAGATAAATGTGTTTGGGATTGCTCAGGCTTGTCTTCTCTTCTCATCAGAAAATGGTATGAAAAAGATGGCATTTGTTACTTAACAAAGATCTTACTTTTGTACTGCAAAGTCATCCAAATTCAATCAATAAATGGCAAAATTTAAAGTCGTACTCTGTGCGGCAATGCACACAAAAATCACACTGCTGCACAGGTCTGGAGATGCTGCTGCATCTTCTCCGAACACCGCTCGTCACCCCAAGATGAAACCTTTGATTCATGTGATGTATGAAAAAAGAAAAGGCGGAGGAGGCGAAGGGCAGTGGGAGACAGGAGGGGGATGATAGAAATGAAGAACACTGAAAAACAACGCAGTACACACACATACACACAAATGAGAGGCCAGACCAAATGGCTGAAGGGCTGCTTGGATAATGCATTAGACAGAGATGGCACTCAGAGCAGCTACACATGGTAAGAAATGCACTGCTTTGCCAAATGTCCTCCACACATACACACATGCGCGCGCACGTCGGTGTAACTAGAAAATGGAACACAGACACAAAAAAATATTCATTATTCTGTATGACGAAAACATGAATTCTCATCACTAAGTGAAGCTCAGAGAATTTCCTGTAGAACAGAATTTTAGCTACTTGGCCATCAGCTCTTAGTATTATAATTAGTTATACCATCGGAGATCCATATATAGCATACATACATAAAGGCAAGGCAAACACAGACTAAAATGTGGAATGAAACCAAAAATATTCCTTTGTAGTTCACTATGAATGAGTGAGGACCAAATCAGTGAAAGTAACCGCAAGAGCTATTAAATCCTTCCTGAAAACTATATCAAGCACTAGACAACCTACTTAACTGGTTAAAGAACCTTTTAGGAAGTGCCCATTGATGGAATTCCTGCTGAATTAGATAAATTTTAAATTTTGAGCCAAGCCAAGCATTGAAACTCAGTGCTTCCTTTGCTACAAGCAGACATGTACAGTCGTGGCCAAAAGTTTTGAGAATGACACAAATATTAGTTTTCACAAAGTTTGCTGCAAAACTGCTTTTAGATCTTTGTGTCAGTTGTTTCTGTGATGTACTGAAATACAATAACAAGCACTTCATACGTTTCAAAGGCTTTTATCGACAATTACATGACATTTATGCAAAGAGTCAGTATTTGCAGTGTTGGTACTATTCTTTATTCATGGCTGTGTTTTTGGGCAAAATTGTGAGTGAGCCCACTCCCTTGGATGAGAAGCAACCCCACACATGAATGGTCTCAGGATGCTTTACTGTTGGCATGACACAGGACTGATGGTAGCGCTCACCTTTTCTTCTCCGGACAAGCCTTTTTCCAGATGCCCCAAACAATCGGAAAGAGGCTTCATCGGAGAATATGACTTTGCCCCAGT
>VVHJ01033877.1:0-14399 GCA_015107715.1 Tylochromis polylepis
CTGGCTTCATGGACAGATAGAGCTGGGTGTCATCTGCATAGCAGTGAAAATGTATGCTATGCCTTCTGATGATACTGCCTAAGGGAAACATGTATAATGTAAACAGAATTGGTCCTAGCACTGAACCATGTGGAACACCATAATTAACCTTAGTGTGAGAAGAGGACTCTCCATTTACATGAACAAATTGGAGTCTATTAGATAGATATGATACAAACCACTGCAGTGCAGTACCTGTAATACCTACAGCATGTTCTAATCGCTCTAATAGGATATTATGGTCGACAGTATCGAACGCTGCACTAAGGTCTAGCAGGACAAGCACAGAGATGAGTCCACTGTCAGAGGCCATAAGAAGATCATTTGTAACCTTCACTAAAGCTGTTTCGGTGCTGTGATGGGCTCTGAAACGTGACTGAAACTATTTAAATAAGCCATTCCTCTGCAGATTATCAGTTACAACTACTCCTTCAAGAATTTTGAGATAAAAGAAAGGTTGGAGATTGGCCTATAATTAGCTAAGACCACTGGGTCTAGAGATGGCTTTTTAAGTAACGGTTTGACTACTGCCAGCTTGAAGGCCTGTGGTACAGAGCAGATTTAATACTTTGATGAAAATCCTTGGAGTCAACGACAGGCGGAAGTCCAGAAACCATGCACATTCCTATGGTGTGCCAAGTCTTTATTGTGGCCACCTTTTGCTGTTTGCGTATGGGTCTGGCTGCCTTACATTTTGACAGCGGTAACAAAAAAGCATCTTGTTGTAAGTGCTCTGTATCATCAAGGCATCTTTTGACTGTAGACTTTGACAATTATTTGCCTCTTTCCTTGGGTACTTTTCACTTGGCTAGACCTTACTATGGTTTTTTCTTTACCAAGAACTTACAGTCACCCACTTTTGTCTGCTGTGGTGGCCACTGTTAAAGTTTTTTTGTTCCCTTTCTAAAAGGTTTATTTTGTGTTTTCAGCCAAATGATGATCACGGATGTCACATTGGACCTCATGTTTAGAATTAAAGTGAAAAGTAACCAAATGTAAGTTCAACATTAATAGAGCTTTTATCTGCTTAATTTGATATGAAATAAGAAGGAAGCATCTTCTGTTCATTAGGCAATTACACAACTACTTTTGAGAATCTGAAAATAGGGCCGTATGAATAAAAATAGCTAATTTATAAACAGTTAATGTGATAGTTTTGTTAATCACAATCAAATAAGACTGAAAGTCTGCACTCTAATCACATCTTGATTCTTTCACTTCATATCCACTGTGGTGGTATACAGGGGGGAAATTTTAAGAAAAAAATTGTGTCAATGTCAAAATACTTATGGCTCTAACAGTATGTTTATCTCACTGTAGATATCCAATAGTTACAGAATATATATTTTATGTACGCCTCTATTTTCATGAAGTGTCCACGGGCACCCAAATTCTGAGAGTGTGGGTGGACAAGAAATGAGACCTCAATGGCAGAAATGCCTTATTGACTGATATGTGAAATCTTTCAGAGATGTAGCAATGATTAGTTAAATTGCCTCAGCTCTTCACGCTCTCTTACTTCACTTAACTCCTTGTACATATTCTATTTTTTCTCTCTCCTCCTAGTAAGGTTTATTTTGTGGTGTCAATACACAGACCCAATTTGCAATTAGCTCATTGTCAACAAGGAATTTAAAACCGATTAAATAATACTCTAAGCTGTTGCCTGGGTCTGTTGCTTACAAACTCAGTTTTTGTGAGTTTAAATTTATTTTGTCAACAAAAGATGTTTTTGTGTCCCCATGTGAGCATATAAATTGACATGAAACGGTATCAACTCCTCTTTGACAGAGAAGTTCTTTATATTCAATTTCACTGACTATTTATTTAGTTTTTAGTTTTTTTGACAAGCATACTTTCTGTCTGTATCCTGTGAAGCCAGCTTTTTATATGGCACTAATACAGCAGAAATATATCTTGGAGCTATTATGTAACATTAGATGAATATGCATTGTTTGTATCACGCTAACTGAAAAGATTAAAAACAATAGGTTAATATTTTAAACTACAGTAGGCAGTCACATGAAAAAGGGGCTACACACTAAAAGCTCAGTTCAAAAACAAAGAATAATAACAGCCATAGTGTGTGCACAATGCTCTTCATCACTGTAATGGCTTTAAATGTCACTCAGTTTTTTGTGGTGATAATAAATCTTTCTTTTTTTTTCCCATTGTGAGCTTTCAGCGCGTGGGCTTTATTGTTCTGATTTTTGTTCATTTTTTGGTTCTAGAACATGATTTTCTTTTTTTGCTGGATGAATGTTCATCTTTTGTACCTTATCAGTCGTGCAAAGGGGGCACTGAAACTGAAAGGCGTTGAAATTGAAAACCACAAATCACGGTTGAGGGGGTGGAGAGTTTAATGCAGGCCATGTGAAAACAGAAACGGAGAATGTTGAGCTAGCCCTGGTCCATTAGCTGTTCCTCCTAACAACAAAGACTAGACTAATGACATAATACGTTTCAGTGCTCAACAACAACATGTAACTTGACAGTTATCTCTACAGTATGCTGCTTGACTGCCAACTGTAACCAGTTATTGTTGGAAACAAACAAAACAATACAATACTGTAGTATGTGGGATAATGGTTATTATGATAACATGCTTCACAAATCTACCGTATTGCTTATATGAGTTGTTTTCAAACTCAGCTGCTTGGGCTAGATAACCACATTGCATCTTAGTAACATTTTCATGAGTTAAATGTAAGTATAATAAATCCTTGCATCTTCATCTCCATGTTTGATTTTAGCATTTGTGGGTTTCCTGTCAGTAAACAGATCTGTGTAAATTGGACCCAGGAGTTCTGTGAGCTGTCAGATCTTCTAAGGTTTTCATATCATATCATGTAATTTGAATCAAAATTAAAGAGTGCATAAAAACAGTGAAGTGTAGTGAAGTCAGTTTCTAGCAAAAGTAAACACTTTTTGATGCTTTTCTCGTTAAATGTTCTGCCAAGGTCTAATAAATGCGTTGCACTTACCATCCGCAACAAAATGCTCAGGCACATGGAGGGTGACCTTAACAGTGAGGGGGCAGGAATCCTGCGTAGCATAGACAATGGCAATGACACATGTGCTGATAGTAATCAGTGTCAAGGTGACCTTATTTAGAGGACTGTGTGGATGGCCTGAAGGGAGAGAAAGAGAAAAAAGTAAAGGTAGACAGTTTAACAGTGGCCCTTTTGTTTTTATTAGAGTCTTAAACAGGTGACAGGACCATAATACACACAACCACACAAACATTAAACAAAATCATCTAGTTTTGCACTGTCCTTTGCTGAAAAGCCCTCCTCAAAGCCTTGAGAAAGCAATTAATTGTACTGCTGATTTATGAATCCAACCCTGTTTCAAGTTTGGCCTGTGTAAAGATGACTTGGGTTACCACTGCTTCTGCACAGCCCAGAATCATTTGCCAGTTTGATATATGACCTTATTGCTACTGCCAGGGTTATAGATTGGTTGTTTTGGTTGCCCTTTGGCTCTGTCAGGGCTCCTATTTCCAAGCTAAGGTATAGGAAATGAAATTAGCCGCTTAACCTCTGTCTATAGATATTTATCATGGGAGAGAAGTTGGCATGTTAAAAGGAAGCTTACTGAGATGTGTGTAGGATAAAGTAATGATAGAGTAGCCTTGGAAACACTGCTCTAATGCATTGAACAACCTGAAAATGCACTATGGTACTTTCTTAAACCAGTCACAAGTAAAGATCACATAATATTTCAGGATCTGCAGGCTTCAGAAATGTGTGAATAGCTTCTAGGAAGGGAGCTTCCCAGTGTGTATCCTGCACTCTGCAGGTTTGTTGCAAAAGTCAATAGAAATGGTATAGCTGCTCTTGGAAGTCTGTTCTCTGCAGTAGAACTTTGTTTTGTTCAAATAAATAAATAAATACATTTGTATATACATTTATTCATTTCAATGCCCAATACCTACCACAATGGGAATCGACTAATGCTCTATGTGCTAGTTAGAGGTATGTTACTACATCATTTAGTACCTCTGAAAAACACAGCACAATTGTTCTGTGAATTCCAGTTTCAGTTTTCCCTGTATAAAGTTTGACTGATCACATTCGCAGTGTTCAAATGGTCAAACAGACTGAAATAAAACAAAGCAATAGAAAAGAAAAGAAAGTTTCACCAGTATTCCCCTGTGGAAAGGCACTTTAATCTTGACAGAAGCTTGGAGGTTGTGAAATGCAGCTCAAGGCCAAACAAGGAGACAAAGTTAGGGTAATGGATTGACCCATACTGACTTGCACGTCTTACTCACTGTGATGGCTTTGTGAAGGGACAGAAACAATGGTTGTCTACAGAAATAGTGGCTGAGCAGCTAATGTCAGTGGGGTGTGGGTGGTGTCACTGGGCTTGTGAAGGGTTCCCTCAATTACTATAAAAGCTTACTGAGTAGACAAAAGCATGTGCACTCACGATGGCAAACACTTACATTATGGTCACAAACAAAACACCCTTTCTGTGCTCAAACACACGCATAAAGTCACACGTGAATTTTAACTAAATACACAAATACAAGGTGTGCACTAAACTCTTTATGTTTACTCTAATTGGCTTCCCTCTGTCCATCATCTAATGAAAGAGCTACCTTTTTATACAGGCTGTAACTTTAACACAGGTCATGGCTATGGATTTTATTTTCCTCCCAGTTGTAAGGCCACAAAGACTTGATAATAAAATCTGTTGGACAAAGGTGTCAGTTAAAGTAAAGACGTCTGTTCTAGGTCATTTGCACTCACAGGCAATTAACTATTTTCAGAATAGTTGTGGTTAATTGCATGTTCACACTGGACCATTCTGTGTTTAAATGTATGTAAATGTAATGCTAGGAAATGAAGTGACAGAAGGCTACAGAACCAATTACAGGGCTATGTTCACAGTTATTTCAGAATTTTTGTCCTTCATTCTGAAAAATGTTGCAGTTATCTAAGACCATATGCACATGCTTGATATCTGGATTTCAAAAAAAAAAAAAAAAATCTACCCAGCTGCTGTCTCCAATGTACAGAAAAATAGAGACATTTAGTTGGAGAATCTACTTTTAGATGAATTATATATCTGCAGCGTCTATAGAGTTAAGGAGTTTTGTTTGTTTTCAAATCCTACATTTCCTCTCTTTTATATTTCTAATAGAAATTGCAATTAGAAAAGCAACTAAATTGCTTTTGCTAATTGCTTTTAGATCCTATTCCTACACCAGAGGGCTTACATCCAAATTAATAAGATTATAAAGTGGTGTGTGATTTATAGTCCTCTTGACCTAGTGTTGTTTTGGTGAACTGCAGACATAGGGTTTACAAACATTATGATTTTCATAAGTTTTGTCATCTGCTTTATAGATATACACAGACTATGTAATTCATATACACACAAACTCAAACTCTTCACTATCACATATCACTATGGGAGAGGAAGTTGAAAATCATGCTTCCCATTCAAGTTATTTGATTCAGCTTAGGTCATCACAGAGCTCCCATTGACATCAGCTCATATGTCTGCTTTGAATGTCATTGAGCTGTGCTGTGGAACAGCACTCTCAACCCCACTGGGAACGTACACGACCCCTTCCTACTTCCAGCTATGCTGACAATTCCGGAAATGACTAGCCTCATTTGACTCAGCTTTAATGTTCTCTCCCATCATTCCCTCTTATATTCAAATGGGATAAGGCTGGCATTCATTTGTTTTTGTATTATACTCCCTTTTGACTTTAATGCCTTCTCAGCAGTGTGCAGTGGCTAAGAGGGTCTCCTGCTGAGTAAGTTAATGTGTAAAAAATGTAAGACATTTATTACAATACACCTGAGTTTCTTCTCACCTTTGCTGCGCCTTCGTCCTCTGTGCTGTTCTGTATAAAACTTCATTTGGTTGTCATCTTCAGGCTCTGATCCCGATTCTCCTTGAGGACCAAACACACCTCCAGCTGCTGGTGGTGAAATGTTAAGACAAACAAAGGCAAAAATAGATCTAATTAGAATCATAATTCTGTTGGGTTTTTTTGTTGTTGTTTTTTAGAATATAGAATATTTAATGCAGTTGGGGTACGAGTAGTTATACAAACTTTAGTTGTTGTGTATATAGAGCAGGACATAATATATATTTACAGTATGGACAAAATAGTACATTGATTTTTAACTAATCAAATTTCCACTTCTTACCACCTTTGCTGCCACTCGTGGTTTGATCTGTTGGTGAGTTGTCAAGTGTTAAAAAGTCTTTGGAGCTCAATTTTCTAATCATATTAGATAAAGTCACTGGAGTGTGTGCATATTTGCATGTCTGAGTTCTGAGTGACAGCGAGAGCAGGGCTGTGAGTTAAGAGGCTTTGTTTATTACCGCTTTGGCACTAAACACACACACACACACACACACACACACACACACACACACACACACACACACACACACACACACACACACACACACAAGGGCTGACACACAGTGATAACTGTCAGGGATTTGCAAAGTGTAAAACCACTGAAGGATAACATAACATAAAATATCTGTAAATGGCTTCAAACTACAGTCTCAACCAGATTAAAACATGTCCAGTAGACGGTTTATGTTAAATATCTTTATTATTGTACCACGCACATTCTTTCATGTTTCATTTAGGTATAGTCATAAAAATGATCTTATGCTAATAAAATCCAGATTTCCTCATGGTTATACATATGTTTTGCTTGTATTACCCAGAGGATCACAATGATTACACTTCCTAATCTCCTAGAGTGGAAAAGGAATAAAGGACAGAGTGAAAATCGATTCTTGTGATGGCCATAAATACACATCTAAGAAGAAATGTTTCAGTTGATGACTACGAGTTAAAACAAAAAGAAAGAATTAAATTTGGATAAGTGCATTATGTCAATACACTTATTTTTATGATACATGAAGACAGCTGCTAATGACACAATGACACAAGCATTTACTTTTCTGCAAAAGATAAAACCTTTATCCCTGCATAAATATGACTTCTAAGTCATTTTCATGCATTAGTAATTGTGTTATTCCTGGTATATCATTAAGAAAATGCAGTGCAATGTGGATGAAGGGGGTACTTAGAGTAAAATAATTCTTGGCCAGCATATGGTGACAAATTGATCATTTTGCATAAATCAAGTCAAATGACAGCTCACTTGTATAGCCCTTACAAAAGTGACCGCAAAATATATATACAAAATTAATTGGATTCATTCCAGTCATGAGTTAAGTGTCAGTGTATAAAGTACGAAAGCTTGCTTATTCTGAAAATTGATGGATAAGGCAAATTGATCAGGGACTCGGATGCTCTCAATTTAGGGATGTCACATTGTGTGAAGACTAGGTCGGAGGATGGTAACTCTTCTTCTCAGAGTGTAAAGTAAGAGCAAAAATAAATAAGATAATAAACTAACAATATTACATACAGGAAAATATGAAGATGTGGTGAGCCCTTCATAGTCAAAAACAGAATAGACACCACCCACCACAGGCAAATAAAGAGAAAAAAATAGTAGCAGAAGCAACTCATAAGAAAGTATACAGATCTAGAAACAATATATCTGGGACACTGTAACACCTTTTATCGTCTTGAAATCTGTTTTTTTTTGTTGTTGTTGTTTTTTATAGATGTCATTGCATCCTTATTACAATAGGGTAGAGAAAAAAATCCTTTCTTCCTTGTTCATTGGACACAGTCAGAATTTCAAGGCATGTGCTGAGCAATGTCAGGTGAAATAGACTCCTTCACTCACTTCATTAACATTACGTTACAGCTCATGAACATCTTCGTGCATCATAAAAGATTTTAGACATGATTAAAAGGTCTATCAAGTCTGTGTAGAAAGCATATACTGAAAGCTGTAATCCTTCTTTTGGTCTCATGCTTTTAAACAGGTCTAGAGTTGAGTTGGAATTCAAGTATAAGTCTGGTGCTGTTTGGAGAGTGAAGCCAGAGCAATGTGGTGTAAAATTGGTTCTGGATTTATGCATAGTCTTAGAACATGCCCAAAAGGGTGGTAGAGGAAGAAAAGACAGGGAGTATACAGTACTGAAGGTAGGTCTTTTTTCGTTACATCTAATGAGGAACAAGTGTAATTTATTGAAAAGTAGTAACACAGACTGTTTTTATGAAATATTTATGAGTATTTAAAACCTGTGTATGTCTATAAAGTCCTGGGTCTTAGGTTAAAGCAAATCAAATTTTAATATGTAATCTTTTCTGTTAGTGCATTTATTAAATGCATGAATCTTTTTGCCCACTGTGCTAATTACATTTTAATTTGACTTGGTTTCCATTTGAAATTTATTTGAGATGCAAATAAAAGATTAGAGACTTTGTTCCAGTGATAAAGGAGAATTGTTAAAGTTGGGTTCCAATGACAACAATTTGTTGGGAAGGCATCTGACTCATGACTACACATGTTGATGCATCAGTATGGTGGGTGTAATGCCTTCAAAGGTAACGGTTTTAACACAGTGTTGTCCTGTTTAATAGTACTAAATTCATCAGTCATATGGTTACTAATCAAACATTGGTGTTACTTGCATTAGTTCTTCAATCTAAATGCATTGTAGGCTCAAGTCGAACAGTACAAGTTTCGACAGTAGAACCATTGTCGCCATGTTTTTTTTTTCTCTTGTGTTTAAGTATATTAACTTACCAAAAGTCATAGTCTTTGGGGAAAAGAGGAAAATGTAGTGGTGTGTGTTGAATGTATTACAAAAAGAGGTGCAGAATAAATTGAGTCTAAAGATCATGTGTTTTAATTTGTTTTAATTCTGCCTCTCTGCTTTTCTTTGTCCCATCCACTCTCAAAATTTTAAGGTGAGTTTTTTTTTTCTTTTTCCATGTGGAGTTCTATGTATGCTATTAAAAGACTGTCTTGAGGTAATATGCTGAGCATGGCAGGACAGCAGCTTCCTGCCCTGCTTTGCTTAAATCATTGCTGCTTTTTATAGGCGGTACCATAATGTCCCATCTTTGAGCTCTCTGAGGTCATAAAATCCGTGCCTTCTTGGTTGAATGGTTAAAAAGGGCAATATATATTAGAAAGGTGAAGAAAGTGCTGGCCTTTCGGAAGATATGGAAAACATTCCCGTTTATTGTTTTTTTTTTTTTTCCTTTCCTATCAGAACATCGCCTGGGCTCTGCAATGCCCTATACCGTTATTGCTATGAAAGCTGCTTTGGCACTTTGTCATTTACGTCCCATTAAACGAGTCACTCAGTGAAGGCAAACAGGGTCAAAAATGTCTCAGTGTCCTTTAGTTAGAAAGAAGTTCAGATTATGTAAAGGTGCTTCAGGTCTCCAGTAATCTCCTGCTGTTCACATCTCAGCTTTGAATGCCACTTGAAATAATCACCAGAAGAATGAATGTGCTTTCTGCAGTTTTCAGATTTGATTTGAGTAACTTGAGTAACTTTGAAAAGAGGGAAAAAGTGCTTCTTCATAAAAATATCAATTGTCTCACACTGTGAAAGCTATCAAACTGACTGTTTGATTAATAATGGACCCCTTACAGAACCAGTTTGCACCATACTGGTTCAAAATCTTTACTTGTAATTTCTGTCAGATTGGGATGGGAGTTGGAGTTTCAAATTATTATTTCCTATTATTGTTCCCTATAGTAGATCTGAGTTAGCAATATTCATTAATGGGAAAAAAAAAAAAAGATATTGAAGATATGTTATTCATGTGAGGTTTATAAAATTTGTGAAACTGGGGAAAATACACACAACTGTGATGAAAAACAGAAAGAAGTAAAATCAGTGGATAAAAGGAAATACTGGTTATAAAGGTACTGTCACTAAAATGTAAATGAATTATCAAGAGACAGGGATTTTCACACTGCATTAGCAGCTCAGTGAACATCAAAATGAATTCCAAGTTTAATAACTGCACAGTCACAACTCTCTGAACTCTCTTTGTTTGGTATTATAAAGTGGTCAGATAGTGCTTTCATTTATTGCTCTTTTTTTCTGCCCCTTTGTGAAGTATAATTCCTTTGCAACTTTTGTCTGCTATCAGATGGATTTTAAAAGAAAGCTGAGTAGGTTCTGTTTGCCCATCAAAACCTTTCTTCGATATTTCATAAATACAAACTGTTAAGAGGTTCAGACATCCATAAATTTTATTGAGGTTAGTATTTAAAGTGAAATATCAAATTTCACTCAGTTAATATGGATTTTCATGGTTTTAACTGAAATACCTATTCATACTATTAAGGATACAGTGGCAAAGTGCATGTGCAGTCCACATGACAGTTGAATAGTGCTTCCAGGCTAAGGCACAGATTTGATAAATAACACACACAACAATATGTCTGAAACAAGGTGCAAAAGTCTTTGAAAATCTGGCCCTTGGCATTTTCTGTTTCACTGCTTCTCCTCCTTTTACACTACATTTCTTCTTTTGTCAGTTCATTTTTTTCTGTTTTGATCTTGCTTTTCTCTCCCTCAGCAGTAATGCCTTCAAAATCAAGTCCCATAAAAACATCAGCACCCAGCCCACTGTAACTAAACTCCAGCATGACTGTACAACAAATTTCAATTACTCGGGCAGACCAATCTCACTTTTACCACCCATTTCACAGTCCCCAAGTCCATTACATAATTTCCGACGCCTCTCTTTGTCACATCCTCAGTTGGCATGGTCTGCTTTCCCTCCATCTGTTTTACTATAAAAAAAAAGCATACAAATAGCACACTAATTTTACTCTCAACAAGACATTTTTTTTTTGCCATTTTTCTATGTATTAAGGTCAAGTTTAAAAAAGTTTTATTGTCACAGGCACAGTAAAACTAAACAGCAGTTTCCACTGAAATTATTGTTCAATTAAATTATTATTTTAGCAGTTACCCTTCACAGAAAACTTATAAAAATTTTAAATTATAAATATTCTAATACATAAAGAAAGAATAAAGATCCAAGAAATTTACAAAAAGCACAAGTAATATATGTGCAACAAAGAAATTAGTTAAAGACTTGAGCCTGAAATACCTGAATTGTACCTGTGCCTTGTGCAAGTTTACAAACAGATCTTTGCAAATTAGTGCCATCCATCTACCTAGCCATTCGTCCATCTGTCTGTATGTCCATCCATCCCTCGATCCGTGGTTTATGTGGGTTTGGGTCTAAGCAGACAAGCCCAGATTTCCCTGACCCCGGCCACCTTTCCCAGCTCGTCTGGGGGTTCACCGAGTCATTCACAAGCCAGCCAAGAGATATAATCTCTCCAGTGAGTCCTGAGTCCCAGGGCCTCCTACCAATAGGACATGCCCAACAAATCACACCAAGGAGGTGTTCAGGAGGCAATGACTTAGCTCATCATTCTATCTCTCATGGAGATCCCGGTCACTCTTCAAAGGAAATTCATTTCTGTCACTTGTATCTGTGACCTTCTGTCATTCTGTTGGTCACTACCCAGAGCTCATGACCACAGTTGAGGGTAAGATGTAAATAGGCCAGCAAGTCGACAGCTTCGCTTTTATGCTCAGCTCTCTCTTTCCCACCACAGATCGGTACAGTGTCCACATCACTGATAACACCACTCCAATCCATTTGTCAGCCTCATGATCCACTCTCCCCTCACTCATCAACAAGACCCCAAGATACTTAAGCTTCTCCACTTGGGACAGTAACTCATCCCAGACTCCACCCTTTTTACAGCTGAGAATCATGGTCTCAGACTTGGAGATGCTGATTCTCTTTCTTATTCTCATTTCTCACCAAATCATCTGCAAAAAAGCAAATATGAAATTCTGAGGACACCAAAGTGGAGACACTCCACCCCCTGGCTATGCCTAGATATTCTGTCCATAAAAACTATGAACAGAATTGGTGACAAAGGGCAGTCCTGCCAGAGTCCAACACCCACCATAAGTGAGTATGACTTACTGCCGCAATATGAACCAAGCTAATGTTACAGTTCTACAGGAACCAAATGGCCCATAACATCTGGCCAGACACCCCATACTTCAAAGCACCCTCCACAGAATAACCTGAGGGACATGGATTGCATGCCTTATCCAAGTACACAAAACACAGATAGACTGGTTGTGCAAAGTCCCACATACCCTCAAATATCCTTGAGAAGATGAAGGGCTGGTCCAGTGTTCAACAACCAGGACAAAAACCTCCTCCTGAATCCGAGGTTAAACTAACAGTTGAACTCTCCTCACCACTACCCTGCCATAGACATTCCTAGAATGGCTGAGGAATGTGATCCCCTAGTCCCCACCCTCCAACCCCCCTAACCCTTAAACAGGGAAACCATAACCCCTAATTGCCTATCCAGAGACACTGCACCAGTCTTCCATGCTATGTTGCAGCAATGTGTCAGTCAGGACAGCCCTATAACAGCCAGAACCTTTCATGCACCCCAGGAGCCTTGACATTGAGCATGTGTTTACTATATCAGTGACATGACCCCAAGAGAGAGGCAGGTCATCACCCTCATGCTCAGAATCTGCTTCCATTACAGAACATGTGACTATGGAACCGAGGAGATTCCGAGTGTTCCGACTATATCCTCAATTAAGGTCAGCAGTAACCAACTACTACTGTATACAGCATGAGTAGAGGAGTGCTTCCCACTTCTGAGTCATCTGATAGTTTACCAGAATTGCTTTGAAGATGACCAAAAGTCTTGTTCCATGGTGTCACTAAACTCTTCTCAGACCTAGGTTTTTGCATTAGCCACTGCCAGAGCTAAACAACACTTGGGCTGCCGGTACTTCTCAGCATATCAAGAGTCCCACAGGTTCCTAAAGGGAGCCTGATAGCTCCCTTCACCTCTGGTGTCCACCATCTGGTTACAGAAATACATGCATGACAGGTAACAACAACCTTGCAGCTGAAACTTCTTGCAGCTGCCTCAGCAAGGGAGGTACAGAACATGGTCCACTTAGACTCAATGTTCCAAACCTTCCTTGGAATGTAATCAAAGCTCTGTTTGAGGTGGGAATTGAAGATTTTGTGGTTTGGCATCTGCCAGAGATTCCCAGTGCTCCCTAACTATATGTTTGGGTACACCAGGTCTGTCCAGCATCTTTCCCTGCGACCTGATCCAAGTCAGCACCAGGTGGTGATGAGTTGACAGCTCAGCACTTCTCTTATCAATGTTCCCTGGGCTTGCTCCTGCACACCTGCAAGCCATCCACTCATCTAAGTCTATGTATTTAGAGTCGGCTGTGGCTGAGCTTTTGTGCTAGCTCATGAATCATTCTGCTAGATCATTGTTTACTGTGCTTCTGTGTCCTCCTTAGTGTCTTGTTCAAGGACTCAGTCATCCTGTCTGTGAAAACTACCTGCTTCACCTCATGGAACTCTCAGTTCACAGCCAGATAAGATTTGTCATGTCAACACAGCCACCTGCTCCTCGCTGTTAAATTGCTCTGTCTTGATTCTCACCTGCCTTCCCACTCTCCATCGCAAAAACCCACCTTCAATTGGACTGCAGCCTGCTTTGAATTCGACTTGTGCTGTTTCACTCCGCTTTTGTAGTCTGGAAAATTCTCATCCATGACAGAAACACCCTTCAACCACAGTATGAGTTTTTATATTGCATAGTTTATACACTAGAGGGCATTCTGCAGCTCCCTTCTTGGCAACGTGTTTGGAATGCCAGAAAAAGAACAATCAGCTGATCCTAGCTGGGCCAGGGCTAAAGGTAAATGAGTAATCCACAACTTGTTGTGACAAAAAAACAATATTATATTTAAACTGCACTGTCATATCATCTTACTAAGGACTCAGACATAACTGCACATGCACATGGGGAAGGTGTTTATATTTTATATATCTAAAAGAATAAGTACAAGCCAATATGTCAGAGTTTTAAATCACCAAATATCAGTATCAAACATCTTCTATTCATTTTCACTTTTTTTCAAGACTTTGAAAGAATACAATACTTTCTTTTCCAAAGTATTATTCATTGACATTTCCTCACAAAGACACACACTATATATCTATCTATCTTTAGGTAAGTGCGTAGGAAATTTCTTTTCATTTTTTTTCCATTTTTCATTAAGATGTTAATTTATACATGATAATAAGAAAAATATTATTCTGACAGAGAAAGTTTATAGAAAAAGGTCAGAGGGAGCATATAAAAATAAGCATGAAAAAAGAAAGAAACAGTAGCTATAAACAAAACAGTTGAGAGAAAAAGAAAGTTAGGTACCACATTTACACACTGAAGTGAGGTGATTTTGTGTTAAGAAGGTTTAACAGGAAAAGGGAGAATAAGGGAGACAGTGTGATTAGCAAAGAACACACCCACACACATGCACACATGGCACACGCACACACACACACACACACACACACACGCACACGCACGCACGCACACACA
>VVHJ01033878.1:0-10977 GCA_015107715.1 Tylochromis polylepis
CTATCAGTTCTTTCTGTTTACTCCCGCTTCTTCCTTTTCATGTCCCGCTAACAAAACACAGGGATGAAATCTGCTGCAAATGCTATAGATGCGCTCCCATAAATTCACTCGCTAACTCCTGTGCAGCCAGATGTTCACATCTGCTAAGCGACTATAAATCCATAAGAGACAGGAAGTCATTTCCAGTGGCAGGAAGACACCGCTGACATGTGGCAACAAGTTGAAACTGAGCGAAGACGTCGAGAAAAGTCGAGAAGCATTTATCTTTATGCCGTGTGCTGTGATGCATGGACGCACCGGCTCATGGGAGCAATTGCATCGTATTTGCTTACCTACTGTTGTGTGTCAGGGCTCAGAAACATCAGTGACAACAAATCTGGAGCTTCTTTCTACAGTCCTGTGAAAAAAGGAAGTTTCCCCAGTCCTTTGGAAGCTGAAAGCAGCTTGTAGAAACACCTTTAGGAGCAATAACTTGAAATAATCTTTTTCTGTGACTATATCAGTCTCTCGTTTTGTTGGGGAGGGATTTTGGCCCACTCTGATTTATAAATCTGCCTCAGTTCAGTGAGGTCCGTGGGTTCATTCTGTGAGGTTCATGCACAGCTCTCTTAGCGTGCCACATCTGGACTTCGACTGGGCCATTGCAGCACTTTGATTCTTTTCCTTTTCTGTCCTTCTGTCATAGCTTTGCTGCTGTGCTTGGGATCATTGTCCTGTTGCATGACCCAGTTTGGTCCAAGCTTTATCTGTTGGACAGATGTCCTCACATTTGACTCTAGAATACTTTTGGCATACAGAGGAGCTCATGGTTGACTCAGTGATTGCAAGGTGCCGAAATCATCACCCCTCCACCACCATGCTGACAGCTGGTATGAGGTGTTTGCGCTTATATGCCCCATCTACAGTCTCAGTGCAGATTTTATATGCACTTATTCACATGGCGCTAAAGGTGGTTCTACTTCAAATCCATCCGGCCATCCCAGAAACAATTTATTCAAAGTAAACTTAAACAATGATGAACTGCATTTGGGCCAAATAACTTTAAGTCATCTTGATCATTTTATTTGATCTTTCAGTGTATTTTAATTCTCTGATCAGGCAGCACATTATAACTACCGGAGTAAAAAGAAAATGAACCACGAACTGTAAGACAGGGAAAAAGTGCTATGAATTTCTCCCCTTGCTAGGACAGAGCTGGTGTTGCCAACTGTTTCCAAGGTGGGTAGTGTTAAGCAAGAATAATCTACAGCCACTCTAGCAAGCATGGCTGTACTGCTCATCATTGAGACAAGCAGACTGGCACATTTTATGGGAAAATCTGTTTTTTGGGGGGTTTTTTGTTAGAAGAAAAGAGTAAAAATAGGACGGCAACCTCCTTTCAGCTAGGAAAAATATAGTTTTGGCGACCACTGTTGGGTGGTTGCCAAATGCTGTAAAAGACTTGTTACTTTAAGAAAAGTAACAGTTGCAGTCTGACTCAGACTGACTGCAATCACTCAGATTGGTGAAGGTCAAATAATTACCGTCTAATTTATAAATGCAATCAGATTGTATTCTGGCTATAGATACAAAAGCAAGGTTGCTGAGCACCTATGCCATTTTACAGTTGAATCACCATCCTGCAGCAAACACGTCAGTGATTTTGGATGAAATCCTGTTTAGACCTGTAAGGTTCTGGCTGGACGCTGAATGTAATTAACCATTAATGTGAATTTCTGTGTGTGTAGCTTTGCAAAGATGGCATCAGATTTGTAATTCACAAAAAGACAGCATGTGATTGCAAACTTGATGGATTTATTGCCTTTTTATCACCATCTTAATGCGCCAAAGTCACTTTGAAGATGGCAGCTAACTGCGAATGGTTGCGCGCCTGCTCCTCGTCTTCAAAGCGACCATTTCAAAGGCAACAAGATCGCAGGTTTGGTGCACATGGCCAGCCATAGTCTCAAATCCCTGTTTTTCCAAGTGTAATTGTAAAAAAGATGTTGTCACCTTTAACTTAAGTATGCATGATAATGATAATATTGTGAAGTGCACTGGTCAAACCGTATCTAGTTTCCAAGAGACTCTGACACCCACATTAATGATAACAGATGTAAAAAGACACGAAGAAAATGTTTGAAGAATCACACAAAAGCCCTCATTATAAATAAAATCCAGGGTTAGAGACATTAAATGCATCTCAAGTGACCTCTGAGCAGTCTTTGTGATGTCGAAGAGCGAAGAGCTGCAGACCATAAGCAGTCACCAGACAGCTGTTATCACATCCAACCTCACTTCTCTTTGCCTCCTGGCTACCCAGGGGCACACTGAAAGGTTAAACGAGTTACGACAAAATTAATTTTCTCTCCTTGATTTCTTTAACCTAAACACCAGAGGGTGACTTTCAGAGTCTGGGAAAGCAGGGTCGTCTCATTGTGATCCACAGAGACGGTGCGAGTGGACAAAGCTCTGTTCAGGCCTCCCCCCTTGTCCCTCTCATTGAGCCGTTCGCTCCATCACTCCTTTACACCGAATAGGAAATCTCAGTCTTATCCGTGGAGATGTCAGATGAGGAACGCTTTCTCCGGAGAGCGGGAGCATCCGACAGTACAGAGAACAGCTGATTCTATTCTGAGAACAAGTTTTCCTCTTTATCTCCGCTTGTTGACAGGCTGACAGACAGCTGGTTTGATTGTCAGATGCACAGGCAGGTTGATAAACTGTAACACCCCGCTCCCACATTAACATGGCTCTATATATGTCTGAACTCCGGTAGTTTATGCCGTCTTACAAGTATGTTATTGTACATTATTGTGTTGCTATATTTGGTAAAAATTTGGTCGTGGAGGAGGAAAGTGGTGTAGATTTCTGAAAATAAGAAAGGAGAGTACTTATGCTGCTGCAACTCTTCAGTACTTGGATTTTGTCAGTGCTATTTGAAGTCTGTACTTTTCATTTGTTCTCGCCCAGTTACTCTATATTTCATTTAGCATCAGACAGATTGAACTGTGAAATGTATTCCCCCATATTTGTTTTGATGTATTTAAAAAGGACATTTTTTTCTTAATCTTCTTCTACTTTTTATTTCCCGTTATTTTCACTGCAGCAATAAATGCCAGAAAAATGGAGCCGTAAACGAGCCAAAGAAGCCTAAAAACAATTTCTTCTTTGGCTACATATTAAAAGTGTCACCATGAAAATCAGAAAAAGGACACATCCCACTAAATTCTACTCTTGCCATTTGTCAGCTTGGCTATAGATGGATAAGTTACTAACCTTTAAGCAACTGACAGGTTGTTAATGAATAATTTAGGGTTGTGGTTAATGTAACGTCCACCTGTCTATATGGATCTGACACATTTGCCACAAAACAAGCTGCCTAATAAACAGCTGGCCAAAATGGGCGGGAGTTCTTTGAAAGCTAATGTCTTCTAGTTTCTGGGAATGTATCTGACCCAAACCCCAAATGTGTTTCAAGGGAACTGGTGGATGTCAGTAGGTTAAATAGGATCTGTTTGTTTGTGTTTGGAGAAAGAAGGAAGATGCGTATGACCCAAAGATCCTGGCATTTCTTTTGGTTTTTGTGGAATTATTTTGTTTCTGTGTGCAAAGTAATGAAAGCATCCAAAATAAAGCTAGGATGGTAAAGAGGCTATAGGGTGGATCAATAAATAACTATCCATTTGTAAATAGTGACACAGTCTTCTGTAGCTGTGTACAGTATAAGATACTATCAAAAGTGTATGTAACATGTAATGCATTAGATTTAATACGCAAAATACTGAATATAAAGTAAAATGCTTTAACTTTATTGACGCTGAGTGGGTAGAATATTAAAATTTTATTTGAATATGACATCAATAGATCTGTATAGGTTCTCAGTTATTCAAGCTGCGTGAGTTGAAGACTATTGAACTTCTTTTTGCTAGTTCTTGAAGATTGTCACCTCTCATTAAAAAGGCTTCTTCAGATATTTATTAAATGCTTAACTCTCACTGAAGCGAAGCGGCGGCCTATGACACCAACTATCAGCCACCTGTGACATTCAAAACTCATTCACACCATGGCCCACGTGAACCTCAATGGACTGATACTTATATAGGACTCAGTTTTCTTACTACAAGCCTCAGTCACCCAACTTTTTCTATGCCTGAGCACTTTTAACCTCACACTCACAAAGTCACGCTCCAGCGGATACCCCGAGGGGCAACTTGGGGTTTAGTATCTTGCTTAAGGATACTTTGACATGCAGGCAGGAGTGGATCAAACCACTGACCTTCCAGTTACTTAATTAGCCCTAATAACTCACATGATGACAGGGTGGGTCAGCAACCCTCAGGAACACCTCCAAGATGACATCCATCCATCTTCTTGCTGCATATCCAGGTCCAAGTTGTGAGTCGCCTAGACCTCCCTTTCCCCACCCACCTCCGCTAGCTCTTCCGGTGGGACACTGAAGCATTCCCAAGCCAACCAAGAGACATAATCACTCTAATGTGTCTTTGTCCTCCCATTTGGACAAAACACCTCACCTATGAGGTGACTCTGACCAGGAGTCATCATGGTCAAATCCCCAAAATACCTAAACTGACTACTGAGAGTTCTGACACCCTTTAGAGGAAGCTCATTTTAGCCACATGAATCCGCAATCACCTCCTTCCTCACCTCACTTAAGAAGTGACAACAGCTTTTAAAAGTAAACAAGCCATTTGGATGAGAGGTGAAACACCTTCAGAAGGACAAAAAAGAGGTCCGGTTGCCTTCAACTCATTGTTTTATGGCACATGAATTAACCGGTTACGATAGCAAGATATTTAATTTGCTGCTGCGACTGCAAGACACTTTGCAACCCACTGCAACCCAAACAATGTCACTGACA
The DNA here is from genome assembly GCA_015107715.1 of Tylochromis polylepis. Classification (NCBI taxonomy): domain Eukaryota; kingdom Metazoa; phylum Chordata; class Actinopteri; order Cichliformes; family Cichlidae; genus Tylochromis; species Tylochromis polylepis. The sequence goes on from VVHJ01033878.1 coordinate 4,862, forward strand.
GCTGCTCTCTTCCATACAGCAGTCTGCTGCTGCTGAACACAGACACCAGATATAAACTATGTCAAATATAAACTGGGTTAAATGGCGTTTTGATTTTTTTAAAAAATTATTTCTATTTTATTTAAAGCTAAAGTGGTCCTGCCTGAAATTCTGTACAAAAAATTGACGAATACCATTTGTATGGAAAAGAACCACAACACACCAGTAAGCTGCTCATCAGTCAGAGACACAGAGACAGACCATTAGGTTCACAGACAGGCTGTCTTCTGTCTCTGTTTACCCTTTGAAAACCAACAAGACAATTGGAAGGTCAGAGGTCAAAGGTTGTCTGGGCAGCAGCATTAATTTTAACACTGTGTGGTGGCTTAAGAGAAAAATGATGTCTGCTGAGAGTGTTAAACTGCCCCTGGGGCCTTTTGGGCATTTGTGTGACAGGTAATTATTTTGAAGTTAACGGAAAAATCTCAGCCAGACCATCTGTAGAAAACCCGAGCAGTCGACACGTCTCTGCAAGACAATCAGCCACTGCAGAGAGCCGTACTCTTAACTGTGCATAATAATCTGCGGTTAAATCTTGTATTTATACCACAGCTGTAAATTATACATTCGTATCCAAGCTATAGCATAATGACTGCGAACATTTCCTCCACCCTCCATCTTCCAAAACCTCTGACAATGTGCATAATAGCATATTGTAATTATGGACATGGAAATGTTCTTCATCTCTTTTTTCCCCACTTCCCTCCTGCTGTGATGATAGCAGCGTTATGTTACCATGATAGATTAGGGAGATTTACTTGAAAACAACAAATTATGGACAACATCCTAGTCTTTGATCTGCTTAGCTTTCAATTTTACTTTATGCTTTTTGGCAAAGGTTAAAATGCTCCCAGTTATCGTTTGATCACCCATCTTTTCAGGAATTTAAAAGCTCCAGAAACAGGTTTTATTGGAGAAAATTGGAGTTAAAGCACAAGACTTAATGCCCTGATGGTGTTCCTGTGACCCTGAAATGATCATGTATGTAATAAGGGAGGGTCTACACGTGTGAAACGTGTGAACTTGACAAGTACAGTAGTAGGTGAACCATCAGAGCTCAGACCTGGAGATCATGAGGTCAGTGAGGGTTGCAAGGAGCCAGCTGGTGGTTGTCAGAGGGGGCGTACATCTCCAGGACACTGGTAACCTTACTGTATCTCCTTTAGTTTTTTTTCGGTTTTTTTTTCATCCAAAGCTGCTCTGAACAGTAAGTTCCTATGTGTAACATTTACAATTTTTATTCAACTGTGTCCTCTTTTCCTTTCCTGTCCAGTTGTGCCAACTGAATCTACAATTTCTGGCTTTATGCAGCTCAAAAGCCAGTGAATGCTGAAATTAAGCTTAAGAACCTACATCTGCTGGAAGCTGAAGTTGTCTTTAAAGCCTGCATCAGATGTCGATTTTCGAAGTGTATGACCTGTGAAGAAAGACCCCGTGGGCGAGTACACTGGAAAGAAAAACAGAATTATCCATCAATAGGTCAAATAGAAAGCTGAGAGTCATGTTTTCAGAAGCAGTGGTCAGCAGTGCTGTTGACTGGTGGAAAAATGATGGGCTTTCCTTGGAAATTTCAAAGTGGTGCGATATTTTTCTACTAAACGAATGAACGATTGAAGGTGCATGAAATACGTCACTAAAAGTGCACCAGTCCAACATCAAGTGGCGGAAACCTTGGAGAAAATGTGGTGGGAATGTTAGTGTGTGTTTTAACCTTGAGATCGTTACCACAACAGTCAAACAGGAAGCAAAGTGAAACTTATTTGCATCACCAGCGCGATGAAGGCAGCAGGTGTGGATGTGATTGAAAATCTGAGGGAATGATGGGACATGATGCACGCTGATAGAGACAGACTCGATAACCACAGGACAAGAAAACATTCAGCACAGCAATACGCTACTAAGGACTGAAATGTTATCAGAGTGCCTCCTGCTTTCCTTAATCGTCAGCGTTTTCTGAACTTACAGACCTTTATTCATCCTAAATCTTTGGATATTTGACTTCTTCTTCTTTCTGCAGTTCCCTTTAGGGATTACCAACACTCTGCATGTCCTCCTTCACTACATCCACGAACCCAGAGGTGGGAAGTAATGAAGTACAAATACTTTGTTACTGTACTTCAGTAGAATTTTCAGGTATCTGTACTTTACTCGAGTAGCTTTTTTTTCGGACAACTTTTTACTTTTGCTCCCTACATTTTTAAACAAATACCTGTACTTTCTTCTTCTTACATTTTCAAAACAGGCTCGTTACTTTTGCTTTGATTTTTTTTGCCACAACACCGGCAGGACTACTGGTGTCTGTAAGTTGTGTTCGCGGTACTTTAGCATCTAGCTAGCCCTAGGACGAGGATAAAGGGAGTAACATGTTGTGGCAGGTAATTTCAAATGCAACGTTTCTATCAGCTCACATCAGCAAACACACAAACTGTTTGTGTGCAGTTTGTCTCACAGTGTGTTGCTAGCTAAAGGTCCAGCTGCTGTACTTCATAGGAAGAGAAAAGAAAAAGAGCTAACTTCACTCAGAGATGGAGAAAGATAAAGACAGGAGAGGAGAGGAAGAAGAGAGGTTAGACTTAAAGGTAAGGGCTGCTCATTTAAAGCTTACATGTAAGTCCTCGTGTTTTTAAATCAGATATTGGGGCTGTACATGTGACATTATTTTTTTTTTTTCATATTGTGAAACATGCTGCAAATCAGACTGAGGTAGACTAAAGATGTTAGTTAAAGGTTGCATGAAAATCCTCTGCAGGTTAGTGCAGGATAAACAGGTTAGATTGCTGTACTGTGATGGGTTTAAAGTAAAGAACAGTGTGTGACTGGTGCACAGTGGCTGTGGTTTCATGGTCAGAGTAAGATTACATCAAGTGTAGCAGAGATTCATATGAATTTTAGCTGGTGATGCTGAGATTCAGTGACTGAAGTCCACCTTCATACCAACTTTATAGCGTCTGACAAAGTCACACTCTACAATGTAGGCAACAGAAAATAGAGCATTTAAAAAAACAAATGCTTCTTTTTCTCTGCTCATGTTCTGCTTACCTGATTCAAACTGAGTACATTTATTAGAATTAAAATTTAGACTACAATAAAGTCTGTATTCCTATCTACTGCTATTACTTTGTTATCACATTATTATAGCACAAGGTTCAGTTCGAGTTGCACAAAACTAGCTGGTGCCTTGAGGCATTTGTTGTTGTGATTTGGTTGCAATATACAAAATTGAATTAAATTAAACTGAATAGAAACGTCCTCCAAAGAGCAACTTTTTATGTTCTTACTTCGAGTACATTTCAGAGCCTGTGCATTTTCACTTTTACTTGAGTAAAGAAGTTTGATCAGTACTTCAACTTTTACTGGAGTATATCTTAACACTAGTATTTGTACTTCTACGTAAGTACACAATGTCTGTACTTTTGCCACCTCTGTATTAACCTTTTCTGTTGTCTTCTCCTTTCCCTCCTGCTTGGCAGCTGCATATCCAGCATCCTTTGTTCTTTATTTCTCTCTCACTGCCTCCTAACATGCCTTCCCCCTCTCGTGTTTTTTTTGTCTTTGACCAACAGCAGCGGAGGCAGTTGTTCTTAATCCAGGCCCCAGCATGGAAATTTATTTCTTGATGATCTACATGTTTAATTTGTCAAAGATTTTACACCAGATCTCCTTCCTGACACATCCCACCCCATTTATCTGGGCTTGGGATCAGCATTAGGAGTAAAATGACTTGTGCCCTTCCTCTCCTGTAGCTGGGTCAGCAACTGGAGACTTTGTTCTTCGGTTCATTACTTAGTAGTTTATCCCGCCAGACAGCTGATTTTTGGTATTTTATAGGTTTTGCTTGCTGAGGGAATTAACAATACCAATTCAACTGAGAGCTTAGCCAGGTGGTGGAGGCTCATCTTTGCAGATGATGTGGATCTTTTGACTGCATTAGATGGTGACCTCCAGTTTTTACTGGAGCAGTTCTCAGTTGGACAAGGGTGGAGTGCCCACTCTGAGTTTGGGATGAGTTCCTGCCCCAAGTGGAGCAGTTTAAATATATTAGGGTCTTGTTAGTGTGTGGGTACAGTGGAACGGGTGATTGTTGGACAGACTTGGGCCATGTGGTAAACAAAGTCCCTACCCTCAACTGTGGTCACAAGCACTGGATAGTGATCGAACGAATGAGATCACAGATAGAACCGGTAGAAATAAGTTTCCTTTAAAATTTAGAGAAACGTTGAGGAGCTCAGTCATTCAGAATGGGCTTAGAAAACAGCAGCTACTCCTCCATAATGAAAGAAGCCAGTTAAGACGGTTCAGGTATCTGACTAGGATGACCTCTGAGGTAAGGTGTTCCAGTTATGACCCAGACTCATTACACGCTGGAGAGATCACATCTCTCAGGTGGCTTGGGAATGTGTTGGTGTTTCCCCAGGTGAGTGTAAGCAGGTGGCTGGGGAGGGTGAGGTCTGTTTAGGCTGCTTCCCTCATGACCTGAACCAAGATAAGCACCTGAATATGAATGGATGGATGGATTGCTATACTTCTTTAGACTTGAAACTAGTGACTAAAACCACAAGCTCATGAGGGAAATGTTTACTAAGGCAATATATTAAGTGAGAAGTGGAGAAATTTTCACATAGACTTTTAAACAATGTGATTTTTTTGGAGTCACAACAGTCTCCCTCTGTTGGTCAATAGAAAGAATGCAATGCAAATGAACGTGCACAAACCATGTACGCCTAAATTGCTGGGACTGTACATTTCTGCATAAAGTTTGCAAATGTCAAATCTTGTTCAGAATAAACCATTGTGAGGGTGGTAGAGGTGACTTCTTTACTTAGAAATTGTAGTTTTGTTAATGATTAAATATAATTATTAATATTTTTGCAGTCTTGCAGTTCTTTTGATGAAACCACATCCCCTAAAACTCATATATATAGTACTGGAGCACACTCCAGTACTGTAGTCTACAGTACTAGAGTGTGCATGGGGTGGAATTAAGTGTCAGTCTGTGTTTTCTGTCCTTGCTACAGCTCAGCATGATGGGAAAAACACTCCCTGTGACCGCTAACTGCACAAAAAAAAAAAAGACTTTGCTGATGTTATTTGTTCCTGCCCATGACTCCCACTGAATGTAGCACCGGCAGTGCAAACAGCCCTGCTTGTTATCCAATTGTGCTTCTGCCAGGTATGGCAGGCAGGGTAGTGTTTGCGGAGTTGACTTGAAGTCCCGAAAAGCAGTCTCCGTGTGACAGCCTGTCAGTCATTACCTATGGCGGCTTGCTGGCACCACTCTCTCGCACACTCTGCCAGCACCGACGCTACAAACTGTTGTGCGTCGCTTGTTTGTCCTTGCGGGGATGTCTGTCATTTCGTTCGCAACCTGCTCCCGTCGAACTTTTATTTTCAGCTTGTCCTTGTGTTTATTAGCCCCCGTTGCACTGTAAATCTCTGTCTGTGCCTCTCACACAGCGTTCGGCCCGACTTCAACCGAACGCCTTCTCAGACTAGCGACTCTGCAGCACATTGTGAGCACTTCCTGTCAGTTACAATAAATCTTCACCGGCCAATTAGAAGCCAATGATACCATTATCACTTCAAAAGAAGACAAAAAGAGGAGGAAAAGAGAAGGGATGGGATGGAGGGATGGAGAGAGGGAGGTAGAGGGGAGAGATCCAGCCTGTAATTAGTGGCCCTAACTGGAAGAGAGAACAGGGGGCCACATGGTTAGGGCATCTGTGGCCGAGCATACACACACACACACACACACACACACACACAAACATACGCGCACACACACGCGGTCCCGCTGGCGTCTGGGGGTCCGGCAGTGTCAGCCCTACTCTGGGCCAGCGGCCAGCGCCTCTGTCCCTGTCATGTGGGCCCGTTAATGAGGAAGTCACATATGGACTAGGGACCCTCGTTAGGCAGGCGAACAGGGAAGCAGACACACACACACACACACACACACACACACACGTCTCTAAGTCCATCAGTGGTGCTCACTCAAACACACACGGTACTGCAGGCCTCAGAGCAACACAAGCTCCCCCTTGTTAATGAACTGAACTGACTAGAGAGCCGTGCTGAGAGCA
>VVHJ01033879.1:0-12239 GCA_015107715.1 Tylochromis polylepis
CTATCACGTGGAATTCCAATAAAATTGATTCATGTTTGTGGCTGTAATGTGACAAAATGTGGAAAAGTTCAAGGGGGCCGAATACTTTTGCAAGCCACTGTAAAATCCGGGGGAAAAACACTGTCTCCTTCTCTTTGCAGTACAATGCCACCATGTGGCTCAAAATGTGTGTGGGCGCATCCAAAGTGCTTCACACCAATGGAGATGTCTGCAGTAATGTACCTATAGGATTATTGATGCAAAATAATATTTTTGAGAGGTTGAGCTGCCAGGACCAAACCTCACATGCTTTGATTTTCAATTAAAAACAAAACAAAAAACAGAACAATACTAATCCAGCCAAGTTGCAAAATGATCTGATAACCTGTGTGCAAAAGTTTTGGTCTTTGCTCAGTTTGATTAAAATGTTTCAATTTTTGTCTGTTCAAGTCAAGATATTTCACATGCAAACACAACACAGGGGTAACAGAGTTAAATGGCATTGTTCAGAACAAAAAATAAGTAGACAAACTGCAATTTTTCACATTTGCAACAATAGCTGGAAACATGTTGGTAACCTGCACTTTGTTTCTATTAAAGACTAAATGACCTTTATTTGTAGTTGGCTAACCATCATCCATTACACTTTATCATAAGCGTATTTATCTCCGTTTAAGGTTAATACTGAGATTTTACATTTCTACTAAACCCTTGTATTGTTAACTGCTGCTCCCACAGTGTGTCTTTTGCCATGTCTCCCTCCCCTCATCCCCAACCGGTCAAGGTGGATGGCTGCCCCTCCCTGAGCCTGGTTCTCTTGGAATTTTTCTTTCCAACTGTCCCCAAGTGCTTGCTCATAGGAGGTCATCTTATTTTTGGGGTTTTGTCTCTATTTTGGTAGGTTCTTTGCTTTACAATATAAAGTGCTTTGAGATGACTATTATTGTGAATTAGTGCAATATGAATACAATTGAACTGAATCTGTTATAGTGAGATAACAAATGTTTCTCATAAATTCTAATCTGTTCACGTAGACATGGACCACTGGCTCGTCTGTACATCAATGTTAGGTGTGTGACACCTTGTGTTGGATTTAATTTATCCTATCAGTGAGGTCTTGGTTTGCCAAACACACAGCCAAAAGTATTCCCAGCTCAAAAAACATATTCTGCCGGCTTGAAGGGCCTTTTCAATAATACAACACTTTCATATTATATTCATAATGTGCTACAGTGAACAGTGAGCCCAAGTCTGCTGGGTTTAATTTAATGTAATTTCAGGGCCTAATTTGGCTTCCTACATGTCAGTGGTAATGAAACGTTTGTATTTGATCTAGATACCCTCCAGTTAGATTTTTCCCAAAGACTTTCAAGATGAACTTTGTGCATAATATTAAATTCAAAGAGAAAAATAATCCCATAGCTTTTAATTGTGCAACAGAAAAATGAAAACTCAGATATCAAAGAGGTGAAAAAAAATACAGGGGAAATATTGTAAGATTTATAATGGCCTACTATTATTTTTCTCACCTTAATAATATACACTTTTTATATATGCCACTCTAATAACAACTGCCTGTTACATGTGTACTGTAAATCCTTATTAACTTAAGTATATCAAGCATTTGTCAGTGCTGAGAGTTTATCCAAAGACTGAACTAACTTCATAAAAACTTTTTGCTATATGTGTGTGTAAAATGCAAAGCTTTTATCATAATAGTGTAATCTCGCTTAATGTACACTAGATGGCAGCAAAGAGCCATACTACCCTACTTTTCAACTCATCAGTTTTATGTTTATCAAAGAGAATGAAAACAGTTTTCTGCCTTTTTTTAATATCCTAATCTTTATTTTATTTAGTTTTTGGATTTATACTTTACATAATGGATAAATAGGATTTTCTCTTCCTGAAGTAAAACTGTCCAGTCAAATAACTTATTCAACCAGAAAGGAGTGTGGTAACTAAATCAAACTGACGAAACTGATAATTGACATCTCTGTGATAAGCGAATTTAACATCAGATGGGGGTGTATTGTTTCATTCAGCTTTTTCCATACCTCAAGAGCCTTATCTTCATGAGGTGTGAATTAAAAGCATTTAGCCAGTTTCACAAGAAAATAAGAATGAATTCATGAAGTCAGTTTATCGGTATAGTGTTGAATGAGCATATTGTGGCACTGCTGTTGATGATTATAATACTTCTGAATGCTTATGATACTTAAGTATGACCTTCTTAACACCTAAGTTATCAAATGCAAGCTATCATAGCCCTTTTTAGGTTGATCTCAAATCATCAGTCATTACTAGGGATTATGCAAGGGCTCGCTTTCTGAAGGCCCTCTTTGTAAGCATAGGAATGCCCTGTGTGTACTCTGAAATGGAAAGCAGGCCCCCTGTTCTGATATGCACGCTCCTGCTGTTGATCTGTTTAATTGTAAGGGACGGAAGGATTTATAAAGAACTATGTCTGATAAAGATGCCTTTCTGATTTTCCCTTAAAGGAGACACACACAACATGCAGTCCTAATTGTTAGACTTCTCATTAGGGCAGTGTCATGGGACCTTGCTGGATAATGAAATAGCTGTAATTCTTTGACACTCATCTTGTGTGTCTCCTGATCGTACGTGCATATTGAACAGCTTCTGTGATAATTTTGCAGCACAACTGGCTATATTGCCTCCAGCTGATATAAATATATTGATGACTTCTATCCACCAGATTGTGTACGGAGTTTCAGCGGTTGTCAAATACTTGGAGCAAACATCTGGAAAAATCTAAAAAAGAAAAATTTAAAATAATTTACAGACCTGATAAGAGCTTGAATTCTGATGGTGTGTTTTGTTTATTGCGGTCAACATTTTCTTATATTGTGATATTTCGATGGTAATGATCAGTTTATTATTAATTTTCATAGCGCTATACAAGTAAAATTACTATAAAATTAGGAAAGTTGAACTGCATGAATTAAATGCATGATCCTGAAATTTAAATCTTTATAGCCCTTGCTATCTTACTTTTTAAAAATAACAATATATTTAAAGCTTGGATGGTTTAAAACATAACTGCTTTATAAATCAGCCATTGCAGATACATCCCTATTGCTGCGGTGTACTCACACTTTGCTCTATTGTGCAGCAAGAACACCATCACTCATCCCACTTTTGGCCTTAACATTACACAGCACACAGTACAGATAGATGTTCATATGCTGCTCATATTGTCTTCCAGCCACACTTTTAACTTCAAAGGCTTGCTCACCCTTGTGTCTCAGGAGGAATGGAGGCACCATAGCAGCCAGCTTTCACTGCCTTGCCATGGTTAACTATGACCACAGGCTGGAGCACCACCCCATGCCTCCTATACCAGAGAGGAGAGTTGGTATCTTGTACCTCCACAGCACACTAGTTTGTGCCATACCACTGCAGAATCTGTCCCTGCATTATGCAGCCTATTACAAGACTACCTCTCTGCTTGCAGCATAGGTAGTCTGTGTACTGACTTGTTCTTGACGAGGATGACTAAACATAGATTTCTTAATGAGAATATCGTCCACTGTCTAATCATGAAGAAGACTAGGTTTGCAAATCAGAAGGAGAGTTTAGAAGGTTTTAATTGCGTAACTTTGAAAGGCAACATCACACAGTCTAAAATCGATGAAAATTAAACTTTCTCTCTTTCTTTTTAGATTTTTAAAAGATGTCAGCGCCTGTGATGTGTTTGTAGACACATTCATGCTCTGCTGAGGTCTGGAAAGTGTCCTCCCGGTTGAAATGGTGATGTTCAGCTCAAAGGAACAATGTGGTGGATTTACTTTATTATGAACAAAGCCTTTGTCTGAGGTGCTCACATACTGAACAGGGGTCCAGAGTCCAGGAGCAGCTTTGAACTATCAGGTCAAAGACATCACAGAACTGACGCACTGTTTCGCATTCATCTTGTACCTCACACAGGAGGCCCGTCACATTTGTCCTTTTGATTGTTCTCCATTTCTTTAAAGGTCTGGCTGGAACCATAGGTCATCTGGAGGCTTTTATGTAGAGAAAAACAAATGCTGGGCTCTTACTTTTGCTCTGCATTTTTTGGGTAAGAACTGCACAGGGGTGACGGCTTCCACTTGTTAGTATTGCTCGCCACAGCAGATAAACACAATTGAAATTACAGCTTTAAACTAAAACAACAGATTATCATTTCAAATAAAAAAAGAATTAATTGAAAAATATAAGAGGCTTTGCTCTTATCAATAGAAAGGTGGGCTTAGATATGAAATCCTCCGCCATGAAATATGCAAAGCAAGCCCACCACAGAGAATAGCTGAAAACACAGGTTCTTTTGATGTTAAGTCCTTTGGTTGTGCATGTCTTCATTCAACTAGCCCGTGGATGTTTTAACCTTCTGTAAAACTTGCTCCAGCACCGCGCTCTCCCTCTCTACATCAGAGTAATGTGGGTCTGCAGATCTGCCCATGATTTTTATTTCATGAACACTGTATTTCTCTTTGCTGAGGTTTATAAGTGCCCACCGTAGCATTTATTATTCTCTGTTCCCGGTTATGATTGTTGACACCAACAACCTGTAATGACTGCTGTTAACATCTCATGTGATTTTTCTGCTTTGGCTTTCTCGCACAATGTTTTGATGGCCTCATTTCTGTTTTATTGACTGGTCTGAGCTGGGTGAGGTTTGCTAACTTAATTAATTCTTAAAATACAACAACAACAACAAAAACCTATTGTGGACACTGAATTCTTATCAATAAATTAAGCAAATGCAAAGGCAGTTACTTTATCGGCAGGTAAAAAAAATTTCTACACGCAGACAGGCACATACGCATCCACTTGTCTCTCTGTCTCACATAAACAAAGTAATACAAATGGGACTAATAATCGATCAGCCGTGGAACACGTATCCTTTGACTCCAGGCTATTATTGCTTGGGTGAGCCTATGTGTGTTGTGCAGTATTGACTGTTTGAGTTTTGATAATCCATTCTCAGATGAGAGGAAGCATATGAGGGCACTGAACATTATAAAGTGTTAGATGAAACACAATGCTTCACATGCTAGAGCGGATAATTACAGAAAACATCACCTTCACTCACTCTATACAATTCCCTCCTCCTCACTTCCCTTGTGATGCACAGAGGTCTGCTTTTGGAACTGTAAGGACCAGACAAAGTCCCAGCATTGAACCAGACACTGCTGCTCTTACAGGCTTTCGATGCTTCCAAAGCAGAAACTCGGGATTAGTTAGTATTCACTGGACATAACAAGGCCTTTGATGTAGCCAGTATTCTCTTTACTCACCAGGAGCATCAACATTTAATGAGACCTGATATCAGCCTTTTTAGGAGCTGTGAATATTTCAGATAAAAGCAAATTGTATTCACCAATACAAACAGACTGTGAGGTGGTCAGAGGTTCATTGTCACCTGTGTGTTCCAAGTGATATACTGGAGCTATGCCTTTGTGTAATGGGATATGTTCATTAAAACAGACCCATTTCACTCCCTCTTAATCAGCACCACACATGTCATGGGAGCACAGTGCCTGGAGCTAAAAACTAGTGCATAATTTATAACTCCAGGTCAGGCTGTGCAATGAGTGCATATTATCTCAACAAAGATGCATTACTCTCCCATCATTTCATATTTACAATTATGTCTTGATGCAAAGTCAATTTAGCACACAATAGTACAATAATCAGGCAGACTAGATTTCAGCATGTAAATATTAAATTGCGGAGCACATATTTAAGTACAGACTTAAATTAGATCCTGATAAAGTCACCTTTCCTTTCTCAAAGGTTTCAGCAGCTCGCTAACACAACTTATCTGTGTATGTCTGTGAAAGAGAGAGACAGAGAGTGTGCAAGAAAGTGTCACAGTGAGCCGTGACACTGCAGGTGTTTAAACTGTGGTGATGTAATTGGTCACAAGGGGAATAGAAACAAGGGCTTCACAGTCCTTGATTTGATCCCTTGGTTATTGATTTCTCAGTCTGCTTCTAACAGAAATAATTGCCACATGTAATGTATTATTCAATTACAAGACACTGCTCTCAAGTTTGGGTTTGATGGTCCTTTTTGAATCGCTGAGACCTATAGATAATTCAACACTGTCAGCCTATTAAGCAGCGTGAATATTAATAGGTATGCGTTAATCCTGCCTATTTATTAGCAACCGTGACATTCACCAGCACTCAAAATTTCCCATTTTCAGCCTTTGTATAGTTGAAGGGAGCGGGGTTAACTTTCAGGCATACAGTTATCCTGACTGTGGTCTATAGGAAGTGAACTTACTTTAACTGTCCTTTGAAGACAAATCAAAATAATTAACACCACCCTATTATTCACATGACGCGTGTCTATGAGGTAACCTAACAGCAAGAAACATTTGCAGTTCTCTATTTATAGACAGTAAACTGAATTCTCACCACAACTCAGTTTGCATTTCCAATGAATGCATTTTTTTTTAATGTCAGTGCATTCATAATAAACAACTGCCTTTCATAAAGAAAGTGCTGCCTTTGAAAGCTTAATTTACACTGAGATATTTATGTGGCAATATTTATGAGGTTGCTACTATTTCATGATGATGGGGCGGGGCCTCAGTATTTGTTTATGGAGGAGTTGTTTTACATTTTTAGCTGTTTTTTTACCCTCAACAATAATGCAATAAATTATAGATTTAATAGGTGAGAGCAACCAATGGTGTTGAGCAGCTTCCCTTCTGGCTGAAGATAATACCGAGTGCTTTATTCAGCTCTGAAGAAAAATCAGTAATCGTGTTGAAATCACTAGCTCACCAAAACTGAGCAGCACTGTGTGACACAGTTTTAATGATCAGCCATCCAGCACTTGTTTACAGCTTGGCTTCCCAGTTATGTTCTGTTAATACCCACTCCTGTTAATATTTATCGTCAGTCTTAATTGGTTTGATGTCACTACACTGGCGCTGTTGTCGGCTTGCTTGTTGAACTGGCCTCGGTGTTGTTTCAAAGTCTTTATTATCTTGACAGTTGAGTCCTGTTCATTAAAGTTTCACTTTCCATTTTCATCAGCGTGAGGCTGATTCTGTAAATGCAAGAGGGCTGTGGAAAAGTCAAACCCTGCAAGCGATCACAGGGGAGGTGCATAGTCTGTATAAATTATCAGGAATATGAACCCGATCGAAGATGTTAATTGCACGAATGCTTAGTTATGTGGGGAATTGCCGTGCATTTCATGCAGCGATAATAAAAATTAATTTTTGAACAAAGGGATCTTAAAATAATATCTAATCTACAGAGAATAACCACATCAAACGAATAATTCAAAGCTTTGAATTTTATCTTTGTGGTCCGAAATGTTAAGCACTAGCCTTGTGAATATTGTACTCGATTCAAGTTTGTCAAAGGAAAAAAACAAAACCAGAGTTAATTAACAGTTATTACAGGCCTTTTCAACTTTAATTTGACTTTCAAATATTAGTTCTTATATATAAACTATGCTTCTGGCGTCTGCAAATTAGCTTAGTGTATCTCATCTAATTAGGCCTCATTGAAACCATGATAACCCACACACAATAACATAAATAATTCAGCAGCATAAGATGCATTTAAGAGTATTCATTAGCTTGCATTTCATTCACATTATAATAATATGAAACACTTCACCTTTGCAGTTTATTAAAACAATAATCTTAGGTCAGAAGAAAATTCAATGATGAGGTGATCATGAATATTAAAATGAGAGTAAATTTAATGGCTTTCATTGGGGTTTGGAGAACTTCTGTTATGAAACAAGGCGACTAGTTTGTGTTCCGAAACTCTTTGTTTAACAAAGTCATATATATATATATATATATATATATATATATATATATATATATATATATATATATATATATATATATGTGTGTGTGTGTGTGTGTGTGTGTTAAAAAAAATGTTCTCAATAATTAATCAATTAACTGAATTTTCTGTTGTTGTTGCCCAGTAAGTTGTTGTGTCAGTAATTTAAAAAATAAGGTTTAGAAAAACCTGCCCCTAAGCCAGCATGCTTTTGACTCCTCCACCCACTTGCCCTCCCATTTCCATCCTCCTGCCATCTTTTTCTGTCAACAGTGATTTTGCCTCTTGCCACTGATCAAACGCACCTGCCAAACCCTTCTAACATTCCCGAGCATGTTCACTAATTACCCACAAAGCCTTGCAGATTTATACTCCTAATGGGGAATTTGCCTGAAATCGGGGGCAGGGTTGTACTGCATTACAATGGTATTTATTTGCTCATCTGGGGGAGACCCTCTAGGGATAATGTGATTATAAATGTTTTAAGGCAAATAAACTTGTTATTTTTTCATGACTATACTGTTCTGACTAAGTATCACCCCCTTTGTACTCATTTTTCAAAGGCTAAAAATGACTACAGTAAAAAAAAAAAGAGACATTGTTATAATTATGTCTTGATTTACATTGTTAAAGCACTTGAACCCTACAAAAGCATGGCAACATCATCAGGGAGATCAAGAACAAAGCTTAGTGCTTTTAGAGTCTTCTTGTTTCTGTGTAATTATAAAAAAGAGCCTTTTAACTATAGATACGGGATACAAGATGGATTATGTACTTAGCAAATTGCTAATTACTTCTATGTTTAAAACACTGCAGTTGGTACACTGGATACCACACACACACACACACACACACACGCACCCAGACACACACTCAAAAAAAAAAATAGCATCAAACCTGCACCCATCAATTTTAATGCATTTTGTAAGAATCTGAAAGTTGTTTATTTCCCTCCTCTGAGTTCTTTAATGGTAATATGCTTCCAACTTTATTTAATAGTGTTAACAACAATAAACTCATATCTAGTTGTGCTTGAACTTGAGTTGCGTAGATAAAGTAAATAGTTCCAATAGTTCTAATGTGGGCTATCTTTACAACAAATATAGATTATTGGATGATATTAACTATATGCTGATATATTAAATCTACATTTATGATAGCCGATAAATGACAATTTAAAAAGTAAAGAAGATGTCGGAGAAACACTTTCTGTAGCTATAGAGTCAGAGCGACCCATCTGTCAATCAGAAGGTCATTGGTTCAATCCCTGACTATTTCAGCCTGCATGTCAAAGTATCCTTGGGCCAGATACTGAACCCTGAGTTTCCTATGAATCCATCCATCCGTGTACACAAATGTTAGACAGGTTGTTTATGTATAGATAAAAGCGCTATATGTGTGGTGGGGTGAATGAAGGTTATGTTATAATGGGTGAATGTTAAGTTATAAGTTATAATAGAGTTATAATAGAAAAGCACTATATAAATACCAGTCCACTTACAACCAACTGAGTCAAGCAGAGCTTTAAATAATCCATGACTTGCTGTGACAATAAAACAAGATTTTTAAAGCGCATTGTCATCTTTGTAAGGACTTATAAATAACTTCACATGACAAATGTTTTATATAGATGGAATCAGCAGATAGATCGGATTTTTAAATCACCAAATCTGCATATTGATATTAGTCTTAAAAATCCTATATGTGTCTGACTTCAGTGTGCACACTGTGTTTATCTGTTGGTTTCTGGGTCCCTAAGCCTGGAGATAAATGTGGTTGTGGGTTTTTGTTACATTTCTTTTCCAGCCACAAATACTCGTGCTGAAATGTTTTCATGGCTTAAAATTCCAATTTTTCATGCAAGTAAATTTTTGTTTTTAAATTTGTCACCTGGTCATTGTCATTAACGTTCAGTTGGGCTCAACCATTGTCTTGCCAAGACATTCCTTTGCAGTACATTTTTATACAAACTCAGCCATACCTAGAAATAAAAAAAAATGTAGGTGCATATGGGTGTACAATATGAAAATACTATTTTCCAGGTGTGCTTGCTCATGCAGTTTGTAATTTACATACTTTAGTAAAGTGTAAATCGTGTAGCTTACTGCACATGAAAGACTTATTAATGTTTGCTCTGAAGGGGCTGAGGTCAGTTGAACTGTTGCTTCACATGTAAAAACATTTATTCATCTTGAAAAAAAGTTCAACTGAGCCCTGAGTCTAGCGGAGACCTCACTATTGAGGGCTTCATCTGGGTCTAGTCAGTTGGTATAAGCATCAAATATCATTTTTGTCAGGAGAAAGCAGTCACTAGGGAGAGTGTTTACTGCCTATCCATTTAAAAGAGAAACAAGTTTTCCTCAAGCCTGCTGCTTTCTGCATGGTTAGTTCCCCAATGCTGCTCTAATGGAAGGCAGCCCACTCTGCCAGTTCTCAGCAGTGGTAACAGCAGCATTGCGTGGGGAGAGCATGAACGTGTTTGGGAGAAGTGCTTGAATGCTCCTCAAAACAAACAAGCCTGATTTTCTGCTTCCATTGTTAGTAGAGAGGAAAAAGGAAACATGAGGGCATTAAGATACCCAATTTTAAGTCAGTATTTTTTATAGATTAATGTGTAGTTTGACTCTGTTCATCAGTCTGTTCCAATTATTACCAAATTTCACAGTTTTGGGAGTTTATTTTTTGTACACGAAGAATAGTAAAAATAATGCTGTGCAGAATGAGCATGCCTGCTTAATCATAACAGGTCTGAGGCCTTCTTTGCTAACTTTTATTAAAAAATTGAAATCCACTCATAACTTTTTATAAGCATTTGTCCTTCTGTTCAAGCAGTTGTTAGGTGTTTTTCTGTCAGTGGATATCTGTAGCAGTTCCATCAAGACATTAAAAAAAACCAAACACTTATTTTTAGTGAACTTTGCATCTTAAATTTTCACGACAGTCATTCAGACTCTCATGTGAATGTGCTCATGTTTTTACAACACTGGACCAGTGTTTTTAAATTTATCCACATTGGCACTTGTGTCTAAATTGTTCATTGGATTTGGAGGAAATGGAAAACAGAAGTGTTGACCAAAGGTGTTGAGTATGGGCACGAACTTACACATGAGGAATTTTGAATCCTATAGCTTAGCAATAAATGGAGATATATATTGCCAAGACCAACCCACTAACAGATTGAGGCGTGGAAGAGCCCAAAGTCAAGATTACAAACAAGCAATCAGGGTAAGGATCTCAGAACAATAGATTGAAATTGGAAGAGCTTTAAAAATACATTTTAAATCCCATTTATTTAATGCCTACTTCATCCTCATGCTGTCTTTTTTTTTACAGCATTTTTGTGATTTTCACAGAACTCATGTGCAGAAGTCTTTTATTTTGTTTTCTATTTAAATGATGGAACATTGTCAAAGTAATTGTGAATGTTTTTGAACAAAGTAAGTCACATAAAGCAATTACAAATTGTTGGTTAAAAAAAAAGAGTTGGAGTGTTAATTGTTAAATTTACTCAAAAAGGCGCCTCAACAAAAATGTAAAAAAATAAAACCAACACATATACACCTACCTGTATATGGCACACATACAAGTAGATTATTTTTTTTTTTTAAGGATCTTGTCAGTAGGTGAATAAGCAATGGAGACACCACGTCTGTAACCTGCCATGACTGATCCCCCCCCAGCCTGTCTTCAAAAGCAAATGAAGAGCCTTAATAAGAGCTGCCATAACATGAGATCTTTTTAAGTGAGACTCCCTCCTTCCCTTACCAGCCTACTCCCTGGTGAGGATAAACCTGCTCTTTACCAACCAGCAACCGAGCAACACCACAGCTTTGTCTCCCCCCCTGCAAAATACAAGCAAACATTACACTCTTATTCATGCCAGAGATAATAAATGCTATACTAAACAATATCCAGGAATAATTTCTGTGTAATTCCTTTGACAGTGGAACTGACAGTTGCAGGGCATTTACTTCCTTTTCTGACCAAAAGTCATTTACATCCAAGGTCTCAAGAAAAGTTCTTTTGCCTGATACAAAGTCAGAGTTGAGCAATTAAGCAATTAATTGATCATTGAAATTACAACAGGATTTCTTCTTTCTTATGTATTTTTTTCCATAAGCAAGAATAAAATCTTCTAAGTTATAGTGTGATATATACAGCATAATAATATTCCTGAATTTCTTTGATGTGTAAGCTGTAATGTTTATGACTAGTACAAGTGTTGGACCAAGAATTGTGTCAGCATTGACCAGATGGTGGAGCCAAAAACTCAGAGGAGAACATGCCTGATTTCTAATTTGTTCTAATGCAAGTTTCTTGGATGGCTCTGTAGTTTGCAGTGACTTTGTGTGTGTGTGTGTGTGTGTGTGTGTGTGTGTGTGTGTGTGTGTGTGTTTGTGTGTGTGCATAGGTATGTGTGAGTGCATGTGT
>VVHJ01033880.1:8111-19634 GCA_015107715.1 Tylochromis polylepis
TCCCCCCGCCCCTCACTGTGCTGATAGGTTCATGCCCCCATGACTCTTCAGCAGATGAAAATAGATAAAATCATCCAGACATGGCGTGAACTGACAGTTAATGTTTGCCACACACAGATTCAGTTGAAACACAGACAGTGAGTTGAGTATATTTCTATTTTTATTTCCTTCTTATTCACTTTTTATTCAGCAATTTTTATAGGTTTTTTTTTAATACTTAGAAAACTGTATAACAGACAAAACTTGCACAACAGAGATAATTCCCTTACCATGCTTATTATTTGTATTCCCCAAACTTCATATTGGATTCATATTCGCTTCTACTTAAAAACAAAGTAAATTTATAGTCATCACTACGCCCACACTAGCATCTAAGCAGAAAAAAAAAAATTACTGATACTAATTGCCAGCTTTGTTGTCACCCTAAAGAATCGCACATAAGTTTCATAATTTTATGCCAGTACCTAATAAATTTATTCACCCACGCAAAAGGATTTTAAAAATCCAGCTTTAAATACAAGCTTAAAGCTTTCTTTAAATGTGTGTTTCTGAACCACTCGAAAGAAGTGGAAGTGAGCTAAAAAGACAACACCAACACAGCGTCACCTGTTAATTTCTAAGCAAATGTTGGCTCATTTAAAAATCCGGCAGAGACACAGCAACGCTAACATCCATCTGGAGCTGTGTTTGCACCCACCTGACAAACTATTCGCACTATACCCGACCATCTTAGTCTGTTCTACTCTGAAATAATCACTTTTGTGGGATTAACATTCAGATCTCATATCCTGTAGCTTTTTTTTTTTTCATTTCAATTGACTCTTCCCAGTTAGAAGTACTATAATTTGTCATATCCATACTTAAACCCATTACAAGAGCATGACATTTTTATGCTTATTCAATCTGAGTACATAACCCAGCAGCTCATCAGGCACATATATATTAAGCTGAGTGTAAGGTAAAGCAAATGCAAATATTTTTAAGGCACTCTCTTATTTTTGGATATTATAAAAGTGTGACTTTGGATTAGGGTTGACGGGAAGTGGACGTACATCTTGGGTAAAGGATTGTCTCATTTTAAAGTGGCACCAAGCAGACTTGTGTGGTAATGGATATCTGTGTACACAAGAAAATGGAGTTGTATTTCTGCGCCTGAGTGTAATGCCTGGAGAGAGAACACAGTGCTTTGAATGCTTTTAAAGTGAGAACCAAGAATCCCAGGGGAGCATTTAAGCGCTGACAGCTGTTTTACATCTAGAAAATGTGGCCAAAAAAAATAACTTTGTCAGTTTGCTTGAGGGTTTTTTTTTGTTTGTTTTTTTTTTGGCTTGTCTGATGAATAAACAAATGGCACCTCTTTGTTAGCTCAGTCCTCTGCTGCCATCTGCTTCTGCAGGCAACCTTTCAAACTGTCTTTGCTCAAACGTTTTAGCCATGAGTTCACAGGTGCGCTTAATTTAAGCAAACTTGCGATAGGTAAGGACTGACAAGCTATAACGTACCTGAAATGAAAGGTTAATCAGGCTGCGCTTGTAATGATGATTGTGAATGAAAGTATTTGACTTTCTTTTCACCGTCCCAACATCCACGGCGAGATAGGAGCAGGTCCCCCTGCCTTCCCCAAAACTGTTTTGTAAGTTTCCCTAAAATATTCGAACAGGCCTCGCTTCTCGTCACTCACCTGCATCTTTCACACTTCTCCAGCACCAAGCAGTTTGAAATGTGAGGAGGCTCGTTCCAGAGCGTGGAATCTCCTGAACCACCTGGCAGAATTAAGTGTCGTGTCAGCAGTATTGATCAACCACCCCTTCAACCCTCTGCAGATACATTATGGCAGTAAAAATCTCCCTTAATGCGTCTTTAATCCATTCCGACTGCCTGGCCCAAGTCCTTATTGTCTTGTAAGTGCAGTCATTATCTGTGATGTTCAGTAAATGCCCAACAGAGAGTACAGCCAAGGGTGAACTACTGTTACTCTGATGCATAGCAAAGTGAGGCATTTGTATGAGTAAATGGATTGGCATTAATTCCTTCTTAGCTGCATTTTTGGCCTGCTCAGCTCTTCCTTGCAGGCTGCCAGTGGACTTCTAACTCTGAATTTAAGCCTGCTGCTGTGCATTCATATAAATGGGAGCAAGACAGATAGTGTGTACACACACACACACACACACACACACACACACACACACACACACACACGCTGCAGCAGGAGAAAGGGGGAGGAGGCATCTTTCTTCCCATGAGATAAGGATGTTGAAGAGAGAGAATATAGAAGAAGATGTTGAGTGTCCATTATCTAGATACCCCTGCGTTCCTCTGTCAGAACTAAACAATGTTGTTTTCATGAGGGCTCCTTTATATTGTGCATAATCTCTTTCCCTCTGTGATATCAGCACCTGTTGGATGATATGAAAGGATCTGAGAGTGGGGGCTGCGGTTTACATTGAAAACTTTCAGGGCATTGATTGATTGATTGATTTTTGAAGAGGGTGCTAGGAATAAGGTGGATTGGAAACTGTGGCTAACTGAACCAACTGTAGAAAAAAAAAGACTTATAAGGCACTTTTTTGGTAACACTTTATAATAAACAATCTTGAAAACATATGTTAATTTAATAATTAATGAATCTTTAGTAGTTTAATTACTCTTCAAAACTTAAAATATAATTATTATTATAATTTTTAAGTGACTTTAGTGCAGGTAGCATGGTTGTTGGTGCCAGATAGGTTGGTGTGAGTCCTACTCAACCTGCGATCTGCTGGGATTTTTTGCATAAGCATGTCTAGGGTTTACAGAGAATTGGCCAAAAATGATCTTCTCTGGTAGAAAATCCTTTGTTAATGTCAGAAGTCAGAGGAGAAAAGTCAGGCTGCTTTGAGCTGATAGGAAGACTACAAATTACCTCTCCTTACAATCAAGGTGTGCAAAACGCTCAACAGTCTCTGAAGATGCTTCCTCCAAGGAAGCTATGTAAATTGGATTGAAGAGATCCTCAAAGCATTTTGTCTACCACCCAACTATATCCTCAGGTGAAGTCAGCAGCACCCAACTCCCACTGTACACCATTTGAATAGAGCACCACTTTCCTGAGTCACCTGATTACTTGGCAGAATCACTTCGAGGCCAGCTGAAAGTCTTGTTCCATGGCCTTACCAAAGTTGTCCTAAACCCAAGTTTTTTCACTTTCAGAGTCCCAAATACTAACCAAGCCCAATAAGACTCTCTTAGGCTAACGGCTCCCATCACCTCTGGTGCCCACCATCAGGTTTGGTGATTATCACCATGACAGGCATCAACCACCCTTCGGCTACTATGGAGATCCAGAACATTGTCCATTGAGTCTCAATAGCCCCAGCCTCCCTTGGAATGTTATTGAACTACTGCTGGAGGTGGGAATTGAAGTGCCCATGGACCAGGACCTGCACCAGATGCTCCCAGCGCAACCTCTCTAGGTCCATTATCCTCCCCCACCAGCTGATACAACTCAGTTGATATCCAACTAAGGTGATCAGTTGATGGCTCATTTCATCACTTCAACCGAATGTCCAAAACTTGTGGCCGCAGATCTGAAGAATATCCAATGAGTGGCAGTTCTCTGGGGGAAAATGCAAAATCAGTCATTGACCTGTGAACTAGCGTGTCCTGGTCTCACTTGCACTTACAAACACCCTTATGCTCGATCAGGTGTGCCTTATGGACAAACTTTGATTGGCACAAAGGCCCAATAATAGAACAACACTTGAGTATATTTAGCCAGTATCTCTCAACCTCACACACTAGCTCAGGCTCGTTCCCCATCAGAGAGGTGATGCTCCATGTCCCAAGAGCTAGCCCATTAGGGCCTTCGGCTTTGATTATGGCAAAGGCCCTAATTGGCTTATTCCCACACATTACACTCAGTCCCTATGCCACGTCCTGCAGGTGGTGAGCCCACAAGATGGCAGGCCCTGTGTTGGATGCATATATAATTATTTTCTCTTTCTCTTTACATGCAGCATGCGAAATTAAAAGTACAGCAGATTAGATCTTTCAAATTTGGAGAATTCGATATTTATTTAGCAATTTCTTATTATGACTTCATTATCAAAAGGTTAACAATGTTCTTATCAGTTTTTTTCTATCATAGAATTCCAAAGGTCTCCTTTCCTCTTTCACACCTACTTGAATTTGTGGAGCATTCATCTTTCTCAAAGATATTCCTGCTCCTAATTCAGAGATGGAACCTTGGACACCCAACGACCGTGAATATGGCTGTTAGCTACGGCACAGAGTGGAATGATTTCATTCTTGCCACCCACTGGAAAGCAATCTAGGCCTGTAATGGGAAACTCAAATAGCAAATCTGTGGGTATAAGCATGTCTTGAGAAGTCACGAGTCAGCAACAGGCTCAGTTAAGCAATGAGATAGTTTAGCAGGAGGTCAAGAGACTTACAATTAAAGGAGGGCAATTTCTTTCTTGGAGCTCTGGGTCAGTCTATTTGTCGCTGTAGTGGGTTCTCATAATGAAATGCAGAAGAGGCAGTTAAGGGAAGAACTAGAGAGGTGGAAAAATGGAAAAAAAGAAGAATTTATAGAATGTTAAAAAAAGGGGGGAGAAAAAGATTATGGAAAGAGCTGAAGTGTTGGTGAGATACTTTGTGTAAGGCAGCAGTGAGATTGGAGTTTTAGAGGCTTGAGATCTGAACCTTCAAACAGTAAATATAAGGTTTTGGTGTCAGAAGGGAGGAAAAGGGAATCACTTTCTACAACCACAATCTAAGGAGGTGGGACAGGGTACAATACAATTCTACTGCTCTTCTTTGTCTTCTACAGTATATGATGCCATTCCATTGAAATGGGATGTTCCCTGCTGTTTGTTGAACAAGAGTGACACATTGTTTTTCTTTTCTCAATCTTATTCGGAAATGGAAAACCATCAGTACCATACTTTATATGTATGGTTGCATGTAGAAAAACAACAAGAGCTGTAAACAACCGGCTTCTCATCTCAAAGAAAGCCTCCAGAGAGTACTACCACCACAAGATCTCTCAGGGTAAATGGAAAAAAAAATAAGGCCTAGAGTAAGATGTACCTCCAGAGAAAAGTATACAGCCAAGTCCTTTCTATCTTTTAGTGCTCCAGTATACTGAAGATGAAACCGCACCCACCTGTCACTGAAAAGCTGCTGTGTTCTTAATTATACATAACGTTAAGCCTCAATACAATTAAAAGGGGTGAATTGTGTAAAACTTCACTTCCCATACAGCTGCCATGAACAGGGAAATAATTAGCTGTAGAGACTGTAACAGTTTTTTAAAATAATAGGCTATAACCATGTGCTCTAAAAGTGGCAGTTCTAACATGTGCTTTATGGTAATTGAGTCACATTTAGTGCCTCAAGTAGTCACTTGATGAAGTGCAGTTTTTAGCAATTGCATAGCATCTTAATTTTTCAGCCTCAGAGGTTTCTTGTTTTATTATACTGCATTTTTTTTCAAATGGGAATCATTGACAGGTATTGCTTTAATTTTTTGGGGCTAGTACTGTGTTTCAGTCAAAACAGCAAAATATTACACTAATCTTATTCTTATTATAATATCAGTATATTACAGTGTACTTAATTTTATCAATCCTGCTTAAAGGCTTTTTTTTTTTTTTTTAAATAATCCAACAGCTTTTTTTCATATTTTCATTCAGCTGTTGGACTGGGTTCCACGCATTTACTCATTAACACACTATTACCAGTAAGCGTGAGCACAAATTCTGGATTAAAAGTTTTAGTATTGTCTTAATTCATTCAGCAATTTCTTGACAGGAATTAAAATACCGGAGGCAACTTGAAACCGAGGCTTGTGTTTTGGAAAGAAAACGATTGCCTTCAGTCATACAGCACGCCCACCTCCAGTGAAGCCCCCTCATCTTTGGAAGTCATTAGTTCGACAGGCAGGCAGCATTATGCTGATGGCGGTAAAATGATAATTAAAGTTGGAGATAGATTGAGTCAATATAAGTGTAATTAATTTTTAAGTGTGAGGTTTATTAGTACAGAGGCGATCAGGCTACTAATGAGGGCCTGATAGAACTTCTTAAATAGTGCAACCAGATTAATAGCTCTAATAGCTTCTGGCATTAGAATCTGCTTTTATTTATCTGCTGCATTTGTTTGTATATTTAGGCCAAACACTGGGTTGATCATTCGTGCTGACAAATGAGCTTTCTGTATATTCATAAACCAAATGGAGACAAGCTGCTTAACCGATTACACACAGATATTACACTCACACATCCTGTGTCTGTGACTTTAAATAGATTTTTTTCTGCCCATTAAGGCTCATCTTTTTAATCGTGTCATTAATTATGCTTAGAAATACTTAATGAACTTGCTCAATTAAGTCTGCCCTCTTTTTTGGTTTAATCCTCGCTTTAAGCACTGACTGACTGTTCTCTCTCCCTGTACCCACCCTTTACGTCTGTTTCGTAGAGGATATTTCTGTGCCAGCGCTCCTCAGACGTCCTCTTCTCCTTTGTGTTGGTGCTTCACAGCGTGTACACTCGTTGAACAAAACACAGCCATTTGCAGTGCTAGCCCGCTTCTAGGAAAAGGCTGTAAGAATGTTGAGCACACATGCACTCTGCGCTCACATGTGAGAGTTCCAAGTCACTGCTAAATGAGGAGCAGTTACTTTAATTATTTTAGATTCTTCGTTGCAGACATGGTTTGCAGACCGGTGACCTCTAGTGTTAGTGAAAAAATGACTCTCCTTTAAACAGTAAAGTCAAAACTGTGTGATAGTGTTATACTATCATCAGTGAGGAGTTTACTCTGATATATACAGGCCAAGAATTAATTTTCAATCCACTGGCCACTGTTTACAAATGCTGGTGGTTTATTATTATTAAAAAAAAATCTAATAAAAGGCTAAAACATCTGATGATAGCTGTGATTGCATTCCAGCAAATAGCATCCTGGACCAAACTCAGTTAATTTGAACTGAATCAGCTATACCAGATGAAGTGAATTCACACATTGCCTCGCCACATAACCTCAGACCACAGTAGACCATCTCATCAGTACTGACCTTTCATCGAAAACAAAGAACTAAGACACCTAAATGCAGGGCAGCTGCTCGTTTGAAAAGAAAAGAATTGTGCATCTGTGATAGCCGTATTATCAGTATAGGCCAGGAAGAACTGTAAAATCTAATAAGCTGCCAGTATTTAAAATGAATGCAACCTGACTGCATTAGAAGAGCTAACAACAGTTTACTTCAGATAGCTAAATCAGGCGACCCGTTCATAGTCAGTGCCAGTGAGCAGTACTAAATGAATTAGTTCAACTGGCGTATATGACATAATTAACAAATTCATTTAGTATGACTCACTCAGAAAAATCGAGTTATTCAAAGTACTGTGCACTCACAATTAACAAGCTGCCTTAACTGAAGTAAACTGTAAAATGAAGGCAACAAGTTTGCATATTTTTAATAAGTGTCAGCAACTTGTGACGTCTGTCAAGGAGGTCATGTTTTTGTAGCCTTTGAGTGTCATCAATCTATCTGTCAATGCAATATGTCAAAAAGTTTTAAAGTAAATTCTGATGTTTCATCAGAATTTCCTTGTAGGGGTGTAGAGTGGGGTCATGTTAGTAATCTATTAAAATTTGACTTGCATCCATCAAGATCTTTAAGGTCAGCTTAATGCTTTATTGGTCCAAAAATGGATAGAAAGCCTTATAACTTAGAAGCTATGATTCTTACATGTATGTATTGCCAACATATAGAAAGTACCAATGTGAAGATTTTAAATATCATGTCAAATTTGACCTCTGACCTTTCCTTCAAGGTAAATACATTGATCTGGAGGTCAACTCGATAATATAATAATAATCTTATATAGAACTATATAAAGTCTTTCTTTCTTTGGTCTTGACAAAATATAGGCATTATAGGGAATGATGTATGGGGATTATAAATGTCACGTTACTTTGGACCTCTGACGTCTTCTGCAAGGTCAAATGAGGTCAAACTTCTCATAAAATGTCTTTTATCTTTAAAACTATACTTAAAATTCTACTGCCTTTGTATTATGATACTGATATATGGGGATTATAAACATCACATTATAGTTTGCTGCCAAATATCATGTCACGTTTAACCTCTGACTTCACTTTTACATTTCATGTCTGCTTTTCTTTCAAGTTGACCCCAAAATGTGTCATATGTCTAAAGATATTATTTAAGGAGAGCTTGTAAGCACTTGTGTTATTTTTTTGCTTAGCACCGTGGTGGAAAATTTATCAGAGTGACCAAGCACAAAAAAAATAAAAATGTGAGGCAGAAATTCAGTACGTGCTAGGATTTTATCACATTTCTTCCAAGTAGAGAACAACAGCAGCTCAGGTGGTACTGCAGGTTGTCCTTGACACAGATCTCATCCTGATGTGCAGGTCAACTCCTTGCACAGTTGCCACGTGTGTGAGTGGTTGAAACTGTAAAGTGTTCCTGCTGTTATGTGGATAGATGTGCTAATGTGAAATTGGCCACATTTGCTAGTCACACATAATAAGAACACACATTTGCTTTGCTGCATTTTGTCCCTTTGCTGTCCTATAGTCGGTAAAAGTGCACACATCCACTGAAGGATACAGTGGAATTTTCAGTGCCATCTGGTTACTGGTTCTTAAAACGTGTTTCCCTTTCCTCAGGCACTAACTTGGTCTGATTTTCCGAACTGTACAGTAAATGTGCTGTAAAGCTTTAAAAACAAAAGACCGTCATTTGTCCGTTGTTTGTAAAAAAACATTGTAAAAATATGCAACTTTCTCTTTAAAAAGGCAACACAATGTGCAGCCATCCTCCCAGAACTTAACTCTGATAGTTTTACAGCTTTATAAATTAGCTGTCTTTTAGATGACCACTTGAAAGAAGACTTTTCTGTCAGATATAAATCTGAGGCAAGGTGACAGATTTGATCGTTCTTTTTTTGTTGTTGTCTTTTTTATAATGAACACACACTGCAGCATAAAAACCACCATTTCTAAGCCCATGTGAATGGCGAGCACGAGTAGTCCCTCCCAGAACTTTTAACGCGTCTTTTAAAGATTGGCAGGGGAGCACTTTGTAGCGTGTAATGCTTTTACAACATCACAAACCGCAGGATTTCAAAGGCTTTTCTGTGGCTGTGCTATTCAGGCCACGGAGGGGAAAAAACACAAAAACTGAACTAATAAATTTTTGGTTTCTCTTTCTAGCCTTCTGTGAGGAGGGATGCCGAAGCGGCGGGACCTGTGTGTCTCCCAACACGTGTGTCTGTCCCTCAGGATTCACAGGACGCCGCTGTGAGACAGGTAAGACCTGAGGACATCACCTGACCTCTCACCTCTCATCTGTCCAGTTTGTTCAGCTCTCCTTCCCAATTAAAATCTGACTCAAGCATCACATTGTTTTTATTGACTTTCAGGAAAGACATCGGCAGGATGGTCGTTAGATTTTTTTTTTTCCTGCTTCACTCTCTTACTCACACACACACAAACACACACACACACAAACGCTTTCATGCTCTGGCTTTAAAGTGTTGTTTAAATTGGTCACTGCAGAGATTGAAGCTCCCAAGAGAGTCGTAGAAAGAGGCAGCTAATTCTTCCATACCCTCCTCCTCTCCTTCCTTCCTCCCTCTTCCTTTCTCCCGCTCCTTTTTCCCTCTCCCCATCATTTCCCCCAGTTGTCCTTTCCCCTTTCTGCTCTCCACCTTCCTCCTTTCTTTTCTTTCTTTTCATTTTCTCCTCCTTTGTCTTCTGACTTCTCTCGTTTCTCCTTCCCTGTGTCCTTTCCCAGTTTCTTAAGCTCCTTCTCTTTACCTGTTTTGCTTCCTTTCATCCTCTGCCCTCCTTCCATGACCTCTTCTTGGCTCTCCTCTGCTCGCCCATTTTTTCCTTTCCTCTTCCATCCTTGTCCTTGTCTTTCCTTTACCCCCCTTCCATTTTCTCCCTAGATTCTGTTCTTGCTTTTTCCCTTTTTCTTTTTATTCTTATTAGCTTCCTCACACAGCTTACTCCTTCATGTCTCTTGTTCATCTATCTCTACTTACACAACCTCTGTCTTCCTCTCTCTCCTGTCCCATCCTCCCCTATGCCATTAAACCTCCTGTCTCTGTGGTCTAATTTCTCTGAAGTGATCAACCTGCTCTTGTGGAGCAATCAAGTCATGGGTCAGCTATTTGTAGCATGTTGCCATGGTTTCTCTTTAGATAGGTCCGACAAAACCTTGATATTTTTACATATGAATACATCATTTGTGCCGCTGTCAGTCAGCCTCCTAATATGTAAGTGTAATGCAGAGGAAGAGTCTTTTTGCTGTTTTATTGAGTGTGTGTTTTATCTTCATCACACATTTAAACCAGCACCAGTGTCTTGAAATTAAATCCACACTGTGCACATTGAACTGATCAGACTTAATTAGAAAAAATGTATGGGCGTGAGAATTTAACTCATTCCAAGTCTAATCTCAGAAAGCAGCTTAACTCTGCAGGCTCCACACTGTAGTCAGCTACTTGCGAGGATAACCAATCAATTAAAAATGGAAGTTTCAAGACCCGACAAGAAAGAAAGATATTGTGCTAGTCAAAGACAGAGACACTATCGGTTTGATTTCAAATGTTCATTTTATCTATTGAAAAACGCCTTAATTTGTTTCTGGCACTGGGTCTCCCCTGGTGACGACTGGGCTGCTCTTTCCACCTTAAAAATCGATCCCATGTTCTTTTAGGACACGTCTCTCCCTGCGATGCTCTGATCCAGAGTATAGCCTTACTATTTGGTCACAACATCATTCTCAGAAACTCCCTGAAGATTGTGAATCAAATGAAAAAAACGCAAAACACAAACACTTTATGAGCCAAATGTCTCAGTACACACATCTGTAGTATCCAATCACTTGTTCAAACAAGAGGAGGCAAGATGTGTTTCTGGTTTTAGAGAGAAAGGGGACTGTGCTGTGTCATACATCTTTACGTGAACAATAAAGTTGTCTTTTTACTGCAGTTTACAGTTTGGACCTCATTAAACACATAAGGCAGGCTTAAATTTCTACATCCAGGATCAGAACATGCAGATACAGATGCTCAGGTTTCAAAGACACCGGAAGGCAATTTACACAAAAGAGAGACATCACTGCGCGATACAAACTGATCCTGAGTTTTGTTCTCTCATCTCTGTTTCCAAATTCATAATAGTTGTGAATGTACTCAAAGAATAACTTCATACGTCATCTATTTGACTTTTCAATTCAATTCAATTCAATTTTATTTATATAGCGCCAAATCACAACAATAGTCGCCTCGAGGCGCTTAATATTTGTACAGTAGATCGTACAATAATAGATACAGAGAAAACCCAACAATCATATGACCCCCTATGAGCAAGCACTTTGGCGACAGTGGGAAGGAAAAACTCCCTTTTAACAGGAAGAAACCTCCGGCAGAACCAGGCTCAGGGAGGGGCGGCCATCTGCTGCGACCGGTTGGGGTGAGAGAAGGAAACAGGATA